>JAVRKA010000443.1:0-113406 GCA_034508555.1 Venustoraphidia nigricollis | reverse complement strand
ACCTATATCTAAAATGCCTATCGACACATATATCTGAAATGCCTATCGACACCTATATCTGAAATGCCTATCGACACCTATATCTGAAATGCCTATAGACACATATATCTGAAATGCCTATCGACACCTATATCTGAAATGCCTATCGACACCTATATCTGAAATGCCTATCGACACCTATTTTTGAAATGCCTATCGGAAACTACATCTGAAATGCCTATCAGCACCTATATTTGAAATGCCTATCGGCAACCATATCTGGAATGCCTATCGGCACCTATATTTGAAATGCCTATCGGCTTCTATATCTGAAATGCCTATCGGCACCTATTTTTAAAATGCAAATCGGCAACTATATCTGAAATGCCTATCGGCACCTATATCTGAAATGCCTATCGACACCTATATCTGAAATGCCTATCGACACCTATATCTGAAATGCCTATCGACACCTATTTTTGAAATGCCTATCGGAAAACTACATCTGAAATGTCCTATTAGCACCTATATTTGAAATGCCTATCGGCAACCATATCTGGAATGCCTATCGGCACCTATATTTTAAATGCCTATCGGCTTCTATATCTGAAATGCCTATCGGCACCTATTTTTAAAATGCCAATCTGCAACTATATCTGAAATGCCTATCGGCACCTATATCTGAAATGCCTATCGACACCTATATCTGAAATGCCTATCGACACCTATATCTAAAATTCCTATCGACACCTATATCTGAAATGCCTATCGACACCTATATCTGAAATGCCTATCGACACCTATATCTGAAATGCCTATCGACACCTATATCTGAAATGCCTATCGACACCTATATCTGAGAATTCCTATCGACACCTATATCTGAAATGCCTATCGACACCTATATCTGAAAAGCCTATCGACACCTATATCTGAAATGCCTATCGACACCTATATCTGAAATGCCTATCGACACCTATTTTTGAAATGCCTATCGGAAACTACATTCTGAAATGCCTATTAGCACCTATATTTGAAATGCCTATCGGCAACCATATCTGGAATGCCTATCGGCACCTATATTTGAAATGCCTATCGGCTTCTATATCTGAAATGCCTATCGGCACCTATTTTTAAAATGCCAATCGGCAACTATATCTGAAAATGCCTATCGGCACCTATATCTGAAATGCCTATCGACACCTATATCTGAAATGCCTATCGACACCTATATCTGAAATTCCTATCGACACCTATATCTGAAATGCCTATCGACACCTATATCTGAAAAGCCTATCGACACCTATATCTGAAATGCCTATCGACACCTATATCTGAAATGCCTATCGACACCTATATCTGAAATGCCTATCGACACCTATATCTGAAATGCCTATCGACACCTATTTTGAAATGCCTATCGGAAACTACATCTGAAATGCCTATCAGCACCTATATTTGAAAATGCCAATCGGCAACCATATCTGGAATGCCTATCGGCACCTATATTTGAAATGCCTATCGGCTTCTATATCTGAAATGCCTATCGGCACCTATTTTTAAAATGCCAATCGGCAACTATATCTGAAATGCCTATCGGCACCTATATCTGAAATGCCTATCGACACCTATATCTGAAATGCCTATCGACACCTATATCTGAAATGCCTATCGACACCTATATCTGAAATGCCTATCGACACCTATATCTGAAATGCCTATCGACACCTATATCTGAAATGCCTATCGACACCTATATCTGAAATGCCTATCGACACCTATTTTTGAAATTCCTATCGGAAACTACATCTGAAATGCCTATCAGCACCTATATTTGAAATGCCTATCGGCAACCATATCTGGAATGCCTATCGGCACCTATATTTGAAATGCCTATCGGCTTCTTTATCTTAAATGCCTATCGGCACCTATTTTTAAAATGCCAATCGGCAACTATATCTGAAATGCCTATCGGCACCTATATCTGAAATGCCTATCGACACCTATTTCTGAAATGCCTATCGACACCTATATCTGAAATGCCTATCGACACCTATATCTGAAATGCCTATCGACACCTATATCTGAAATGCCTATCGACACCTATATCTGAAATGCCTATCGACACCTATATCTGAAATGCCTATCGAGACCTATATCTGAAATGCCTATCGACACCTATTTTTTAAATGCCTATCGGAAACTACATCTGAAATGCCTATCAGCACCTATATTTGAAATGCCTATCGGCAACCATATCTGGAATGCCTATTGGCACCTATATTTGAAATGCCTATCGGCTTCTATATCTGAAATGCCTATCGGCACCTATTTTTAAAATGCCAATCGGCAACTATATCTGAAATGCCTATCGACACCTATATCTGAAATGCCTATCGACACCTATATCTAAAATGCCTATCGACACATATATCTGAAATGCCTATCGACACCTATATCTGAAATGCCTATCGACACCTATATCTGAAATGCCTATCGACACATATATCTGAAATGCCTATCGACACCTATATCTGAAATGCCTATCGACACCTATATCCGAAATGCCTATCGACACCTATATCTAAAATGCCTATCGACACCTCTTTTTGAAATGCCTATCGGAAACTACCTCTGAAATGCCTATCAGCCCCTATATTTGAAATTCCTATCGGCAACCATATCTGGAATGCCTATCGGCACCTATATTTGAAATGCCTATCGGCTTCTATATCTGAAATGCCTATCGGCACCTATTTTTAAAATGCCAATCGGCAACTATATCTGAAATGCCTATCGGCACCTATATCTGAAATGCCTATCGATACCTATAACTGAAATGCCTATCGACACCTATATCTGAAATGCCTATCGACACCTATATCTGAAATGCCTATCGACACCTATATCTGAAATGCCTATCGACACCTATATCTGAAATGCCTATCAAAACCTATATCTGAAATGCCTATCGACACCTATATCTGAAATGCCTATCGACACCTATTTTTGAAATGCCTATCGGAAACTACATCTGAAATGCCTATCAGCACCTATATTTGAAATGCCTATCGGCAACCATATCTGGAATGCCTATCGGCACCTATATTTGAAATGCCTATCGGCTTCTATATCTGAAATGCCTATCGGCACCTATTTTTAAAATGCCAATCGGCAACTATATCTGAAATGCCTATCGGCCCCTATATCTGAAATGCCTATCGACACCTATATCTGAAATGCCTATCGACACCTATATCTGAAATGCCTATCGACACCTATATCTGAAATGCCTATCGACACATATATCTGAAATGCCTATCGACACCTATATCTGAAATGCCTATCGACACCTATATCTGAAATGCCTATCGACACCTATATCTGAAATGCCTATCGACACCTATTTTTGAAATGCCTATCGGAAACTACATTTGAAATGCCTATCAGCACCTATATTTGAAATGCCTATCGGCAACCATATCTGGAATGCCTATCGGCACCTATATTTGAAATGCCTATCGGCTTCTATATCTGAAATGCCTATCGGCACCTATTTTTAAAATGCCAATCGGCAACTATATCTGAAATGCCTATCGGCACCTATATCTGAAATGCCTATCGACACCTATATCTGAAATGCCTATCGACACCTATATCTGAAATGCCTATCGACACCTATATCTGAAATGCCTATCGACACCTATATCTGAAATGCCTATCGACACCTATATCTGAAATGCCTATCGACACTTATATCTGAAATGCCTATCGACACCTATATCTGAAATGCCTATCGACACCTATTTTTGAAATGCCTATCGGAAACTACATCTGAAATGCCTATCAGCACCTATATTTGAAATGCCTATCGGCAACCATATCTGGAATGCCTATCGGCACCTATATTTGAAATGCCTATCGGCTTCTATATCTGAAATGCCTATCGGCACCTATTTTTAAAATGCCAATCGGCAACTATATCTGAAATGCCTATCGGCACCTATATCTGAAATGCCTATCGACACCTATATCTGAAATGCTTATCGACAGCTATATCTGAAATGCCTATCGACACTTATATCTGAAATGCCTATCGACACCTATATCTGAAATGCCTATCGACACCTATATCTGAAATGCCTATCGACACCTATATCTGAAATGTCTATCGACACCTATATCTGAAATGCCTATCGACACCTATATCTAAAATGCCTATCGACACCTATTTTTGAATTGCCTATCGGAAACTACATCTGAAATGCCTATCAGCACCTATATTTGAAATGCCTATCGGCAACCATCTCTGGAATGCCTATCGGCACCTATATTTGAAATGCCTATCGGCTTCTATATCTGAAATGCCTATCGGCACCTATTTTTAAAATGCCAATCGGCAACTATATCTGAAATGCCTATCGGCACCTATATCTGAAATGCCTATCGACACCTATATCTGAAATGCCTATCGACACCTATATCTGAAATGCCTATCGACACCTATATCTGAAATGCCTATCGACACCTATATCTGAAATGCCTATCGACACCTATATCTGAAATGCCTATCGACACCTATATCTGAAATGCCTATCGACACCTATATCTGAAATGCCTATCGACACCTATTTTTGAAATGCCTATCGGAAACTACATCTGAAATGCCTATCAGCACCTATATTTGAAATGCCTATCGGCAACCATATCTGGAATGTCTATCGGCACCTATATTTGAAATGCCTATCGGCTTCTATATCTGAAATGCCTATCGGCACCTATTTTTAAAATGCCAATCGGCAACTATATCTGAAATGCCTATCGGCACCTATATCTGAAATGCCTATCGACACCTATATCTGAAATGCCTATCGACACCTATATCTGAAATGCCTATCGACACCTATATCTGAAAGGCCTATCGACACCTATATCTGAAATGCCTATCGACACCTATATCTGAAATGCCTATCGACACCTATATCTGAAATGCCTATCGACACCTATATCTGAAATGCCTATCGACACCTATTTTTGAAATACCTATCGGAAACTACATCTGAAATGCCTATCAGCACCCATATTTGAAATGCCTATCGGCAACCATATCTGGAATGCCTATCGGCACCTATATTTGGAATGCCTATCGGCTTCTATATCTGAAATGCCTATCGGCACCTATTTTTAAAATGCCAATCGGCAACTATATCTGAAATGCCTATCGGCACCTATATCTGAAATGCCTATCGACACCTATATCTGAAATGCCTATCGACACCTATATCTGAAATGCCTATCGACATCTATATCTGAAATGCTTATCGACACCTATATCTGAAATGCCTATCGACACCTATATCTGAAATGCCTATCGACACCTATATCTGAAATACCTATCGACACCTATATCTGAAATGCCTATCGACACCTATATCTGAAATGCCTATCGACACCTATTTTTTAAATGCCTATCGACACCTATTTTTTAAATACCTATCGGAAACTACATCTGAAATGCCTATCAGCACCTATATTTGAAATGCCTATCGGCAACCATATCTGGAATGCCTATCGGCACCTATATTTGAAATGCCTATCGGCTTCTATATCTGAAATGCCTATCGGCACCTATTTTTAAAATGCCAATCGGCAACTATATCTGAAATGCCTATCGGCACCTATATCTGAAATGCCTATCGACACCTATATCTGAAATGCCTATTGACACCTATATCTGAAATGCCTATCGACACCTATATCTGAAATGCCTATCGACACCTATATCTAAAATGCCTATCGACACCTATATCTGAAATGCCTATCGACACCTATATCTGAAATGCCTATCGAGACCTATTTTTGAAATGCCTATCGGAAACTACATCTGAAATGCCTATCAGCACCTATATTTGAAATGCCTATCGGCAACCATATCTGGAATGCCTATCGGCACCTATATTTGAAATGCCTATCGGCTTCTATATCTGAAATGCCTATCGGCACCTATTTTTAAAATGCCAATCGGCAACTATATCTGAAATGCCTATCGGCACCTATGTCTGAAATGCCTACCGACACCTATATCTGAAATGCCTATCGACACCCATATCTGAAATGCCTATCGACACCTATATCTGAAATGCCTATCGGCACCTATATCTGAAATGCCTATCGACACCTATATCTGAAATGCCTATCGACACTTATATCTGAAATGCCTATCGACACCTATATCTGCAATGCCTATCGACACCTATTTTTGAAATGCCTATCGGAAACTAGATATGAAATGCCTATCAGCACCTATATTTGAAATGCCTATCGGCAACCATATCTGGAATGCCTATCGGCACCTATATTTGAAATGCCTATCGGCTTCTATATCTGAAATGCCTATCGGCACCTATTTTTAAAATGCCAATCGGCAACTATATCTGAAATGCCTATCGGCACCTATATCTGAAATGCCTATCGACACCTATATCTGAAATGCCTATCGACACCTATATCTGAAATGCCTATCGACACCTATTTTTCAAATGCCTATCGGAAACTACATCTGAAATGCCTATCAGCACCTATATTTGAAATGCCTATCGGCAACCATATCTGGAATGCTTATCGGCACCTATATTTGAAATGCCTATCGGCTTCTATATCTGAAATGCCTATCGGCACCTATTTTTAAAATGCCAATCGGCAACTATATCTGAAATGCCTATCGGCACCTATATCTGAAATGCCTATCGACACCTATATCTGAAATGCCTATCGACACCTATATCTGAAATGCCTATCGACACCTATATCTGAAATGCCTATCGACACCTATATCTGAAATGCCTATCGACACCTATATCTGAAATGCCTATCGACACCTATATCTGAAATGCCTATCGACACCTATTTTTGAAATGCCTATCGAAAACTACATCTGAAATGCCTATCAGCACCTCTATTTAAAATGCCTATCGGCAACCATATCTGGAATGCCTATCGGCACCTATATTTGAAATGCCTATCGGCTTCTATATCTGAAATGCCTATCGGCACCTATTTTTAAAATGCAAATCGGCAACTATATCTGAAATGCCTATCGGCACCTATATCTGAAATGCCTATCGACACCTATATCTGAAATGCCTATCGACACCTATATCTGAAATGCCTATCGACACCTATTTTTGAAATGCCTATCGGAAACTACATCTGAAATGCCTATCAGCACCTATATTTGAAATGCCTATCGGCAACCATATCTGGAATGCCTATCGGCACCTATATTTGAAATGCCTATCGGCTTCTATATCTGAAATGCCTATCGGCACCTATTTTTAAAATGCCAATCTGCAACTATATCTGAAATGCCTATCGGCATCTATTTCTGAAATGCCTATCGACACCTATATCTGAAATGCCTATCGACACCTATATCTGAAATTCCTATCGACACCTATATCTGAAATGCCTATCGACACCTATATCTGAAATGCCTATCGACACCTATATCTGAAATGCCTATCGACACCTATATCTGAAATGCCTATCGACACCTATATCTGAAATGCCTATCGACACCTATTTTTGAAATGCCTATCGGAAACTACATCTGAAATGCCTATCAGCACCTATATTTTAAACGTCTATCGGCAACCATATCTGGAATGCCTATCGGCACCTATATTTGAAATGCCTATCGGCTTCTATATCTGAAATGCCTATCGGCACCTATTTTTAAAATGCCAATCGGCAACTATATCTGAAATCCCTATCGGCACCTATATCTGAAATGCCTATCGACACCTATATCTTAAATGCCTATCGACACCTATATCTGAAATTCCTATCGACACCTATATCTGAAATGCCTATCGACACCTATATCTGAAATGCCTATCGACACCTATATCTGAAATGCCTATCGACACCTATTTTTGAAATGCCTATCGGAAACTACATCTGAAATGCCTATCAGCACCTATATTTGAAATGCCTATCGGCAACCATATCTGGAATGCCTATCGGCACCTATATTTGAAATGCCTATCGGCTTCTATATCTGAAATGCCTATCGGCACCTATTTTTAAAATGCCAGTCGGCAACTATATCTGAAATGCCTATCGGCACCTATATCTGAAATGCCTATCGACACCTATATCTGAAATGCCTATCGACACCTATATCTGAAATGCCTATCGACACCTATATCTGAAATGCCTATCGACACCTATATCTGAAATGCCTATCGACACCTATTTTTGAAATTCCTATCGGAAACTACATCTGAAATGCCTATCAGCACCTATATTTGAAATGCCTATCGGCAACCATATCTGGAATGCCTATCGGCACCTATATTTGAAATGCCTATCGGCTTCTTTATCTTAAATGCCTATCGGCACCTATTTTTAAAATGCCAATCGGCAACTATATCTGAAATGCCTATCGGCACCTATATCTGAAATGCCTATCGACACCTATTTCTGAAATGCCTATCGACACCTATATCTGAAATGCCTATCGACACCTATATCTGAAATGCCTATCGACACCTATATCTGAAATGCCTATCGACACCTATATCTGAAATGCCTATCGACACCTATATCTGAAATGCCTATCGACACCTATATCTGAAATGCCTATCGACACCTATATCTGAAATGCCTATCGACACCTATTTTTGAAATGCCTATCGGAAACTACATCTGAAATGCCTATCAGCACCTATATTTGAAATGCCTATCGGCAACCATATCTGGAATGCCTATTGGCACCTATATTTGAAATGCCTATCGGCTTCTATATCTGAAATGCCTATCGGCACCTATTTTTAAAATGCCAATCGGCAACTATATCTGAAATGCCTATCGACACCTATATTTGAAATGCCTATCGACACCTATATCTGAAATGCCTATCGACACCTATATCTGAAATGCCTATCGACACCTATATCTGAAATGCCTATCGACACCTATATCTGAAATGCCTATCGACACCTATATCTGAAATGCCTATCGACACCTATATCTGAAATGCCTATCGACACCTATATCTGAAATGCCTATCGACACCTATATCTAAAATGCCTATCGACACCTCTTTTTGAAATGCCTATCGGAAACTACCTCTGAAATGCCTATCAGCACCTATATTTAAAATTCCTATCGGCAACCATATCTGGAATGTTTATCGGCACCTATATTTAAAATGCCTATCGGTTCTATATCTGAAATGCCTATCGGCACCTATTTTTAAAATGCCAATCGGCAACTATATTTGAAATGCCTATCGGCACCTATATCTGAAATGCCTATCGATACCTATATCTGAAATGCCTATCGACACCTATATCTGAAATGCCTATCGACACCTATATCTGAAATGCCTATCGACACCTATATCTGAAATGCCTAACGACACCTATATCTGAAATGCCTATCGACACCTATATCTGAAATGCCTATCGACACCTATTTTTGAAATGCCTATCGGAAACTACATCTGAAATGCCTATCAGCACCTATATTTGAGATGCCTATCAGCAACCATATCTGGAATGCCTATCGGCACCTATATTTGAAATGCCTATCGGCTTCTATATCTGAAATGCCTATCGGCACCTATTTTTAAAATGCCAATCGGCAACTATATCTGAAATGCCTATCGGCACCTATATCTGAAATGCCTATCGACACCTATATCTGAAATGCCTATCGACACCTATATCTGAAATGCCTATCGACACCTATATCTGAAATGCCTATCGACACATATATCTGAAATGCCTATCGACACCTATATCTGAAATGCCTATCGACACCTATATCTGAAATGCCTATCGACACCTATATCTGAAATGCCTATCGACACCTATTTTTGAAATGCCTATCGGAAACTACATCTGAAATGCCTATCAGCACCTATATTTGAAATGCCTATCGGCAACCATATCTGGAATGCCTATCGGCACCTATATTTGAAATGCCTATCGGCTTCTATATCTGAAATGCCTATCGGCACCTATTTTTAAAATGCCAATCGGCAACTATATCTGAAATGCCTATCGGCACCTATATCTGAAATGCCTATCGACACCTATATCTGAAATGCCTATCGACACCTATATCTGAAATGCCTATCGACACCTATATCTGAAATGCCTATCGACACCTATATCTGAAATGCCTATCGACACCTCTATCTGAAATGCCTATCGGCACCTATATCTGAAATGCCTATCGACACCTATATCTGAAATGCCTATCGACACCTATTTTTGAAATGCCTATCGGAAACTACATCTGAAATGCCTATCAGCACCTATATTTGAAATGCCTATCGGCAACCATATCTGGAATGCCTATCGGCACCTATATGTGAAATGCCTATCGGCTTCTATATCTGAAATGCCTATCGGCACCTATTTTTAAAATGCCAATCGGCAACTATATCTGAAATGCCTATCGGCACCTATATCTGAAATGCCTATCGACACCTATATCTGAAATGCCTATCGACACCTATATCTGAAATGCCTATCGACACCTATATCTGAAATGCCTATCGACACCTATATCTGAAATGCCTATCGACACCTATATCTGAAATGCCTATCGACACCTATATCTGAAATGCCTATCGACACCTATATCTGAAATGCCTATCGACACCTATATCTGAAATGCCTATCGACACCTATATCTGAAATGCCTATCGACACCTATATCTGAAATGCCTATCGACACCTATATCTGAAATGCCTATCGACACCTATTTTTGAAATGCCTATCGGAAACTACATCTGAAATGCCTATCAGCACCTATATTTAAAATGCCTATCGGCAACCATATCTGGAATGCCTATCGGCACCTATATTTGAAATGCCTATCGGCTTCTATATCTGAAATGCCTATCGGCACCTATTTTTAAAATGCCAATCGGCAACTATATCTGAAATGCCTATCGGCTCCTATATCTGAAATGCCTATCGACACCTATATCTAAATGCCTATCGACACCTATATCTGAAATGCCTATCGACACCTATATCTGAAATGCCTATCGACACCTATATCTGAAATGCCTATCGACACCTATATCTAAAATGCCTATCGACACCTCTTTTTGAAATGCCTATCGGAAACTACCTCTGAAATGCCTATCAGCACCTATATTTG
This sequence comes from Venustoraphidia nigricollis, assembly GCA_034508555.1. Taxonomy (NCBI): domain Eukaryota; kingdom Metazoa; phylum Arthropoda; class Insecta; order Raphidioptera; family Raphidiidae; genus Venustoraphidia; species Venustoraphidia nigricollis. The sequence goes on along the minus strand of JAVRKA010000443.1, from coordinate 102,242 downwards.
AAATTCCTATCGGCAACCATATCTGGAATGCCTATCGGCACCTATATTTGAAATGCCTATCGGTTCTATATCTGAAATGCCTATCGGCACCTATTTTTAAAATGCCAATCGGCAACTATATCTGAAATGCCTATCGGCACCTATATCTGAAATGCCTATCGATACCTATATCTGAAATGCCTATCGACACCTATATCTGAAATGCCTATCGACACCTATATCTGAAATGCCTATCGACACCTATATCTGAAATGCCTATCGGCACCTATATCTGAAATGCCTATCGACACCTATATCTGAAATGCCTATCGACACCTATATCTGAAATGCCTATCGACACCTATTTTTCAAATGCCTATCGGAAACTACATCTGAAATGCCTATCAGCACCTATATTTGAAATGCCTATCGGCAACCATATCTAGAATGCATATCGGCACCTATATTTGAAATGCCTATCGGCTTCTATATCTGAAATGCCTATCGGCACCTATTTTTAAAATGCCAATCGGCAACTATATCTGAAATGCCTATCGGCACCTATATCTGAAATGCCTATCGACACCTATATCTGAAATGCCTATCGACACCTATATCTGAAATGCCTATCGACACCTATATCTGAAATGCCTATCGACACCTATATCTGAAATGCCTATCGACACCTATATCTGAAATGCCTATCGACACCTATATCTGAAATGCCTATCGACACCTATTTTTGAAATGCCTATCGGAAACTACATCTGAAATGCCTATCAGCACCTATATTTGAAATGCCTATCGGCAACCATATCTGGAATGCCTATCGGCACCTATATTTGAAATGCCTATCGGCTTCTATATCTGAAATGCCTATCGGCACCAATTTTTAAAATGCAAATCGGCAACTATATCTGAAATGCCTATCGGCACCTATATCTGAAATGCCTATCGACACCTATATCTGAAATGCCTATCGACACCTATATCTGAAATGCCTATCGACACCTATTTTTGAAATGCCTATCGGAAACTACATCTGAAATGCCTATCAGCACCTATATTTGAAATGCCTATCGGCAACCATATCTGGAATGCCTATCGGCACCTATATTTGAAATGCCTATCGGCTTCTATATCTGAATTGCCTATCGGCACCTATTTTTAAAATGCCAATCTGCAACTATATCTGAAATGCCTATCGTCACCTTTTTCTGAAATGCCTATCGACACCTATATCTGAAATGCCTATCGACACCTATATCTGAAATGCCTATCGACACCTATATCTGAAATGCCTATCGACACCTATATCTGAAATGCCTATCGACACCTATTTTTGAAATGCCTATCGGACACTACATCTGAAATGCCTATCAGCACCTATATTTGAAATGCCTATCGGCAACCATATCTGGAATGCCTATCGGCACCTATATTTGAAATGCCTATCGGCTTCTATATCTGAAATGCCTATCGGCACCTATTTTTAAAATGCCAATCGGCAACTATATCTGAAATGCCTATCGGCACCTATATCTGAAATGCCTATCGACACCTATATCTGAAATGCCTATCGACACCTATATCTGAAATTCCTATCGGCACCTATATCTGAAATGCCTATCGACACCTATATCTGAAATGCCTATCGACACCTATATCTGAAATGCCTATCGACACCTATATCTGAAATGCCTATCGACACCTATATCTGAAATGCCTATCGACACCTATATCTGGAATGCCTATCGACACCTATTTTTGAAATGCCTATCGGAAACTACATCTGAAATGCCTATCAGCACCTATATTTGAAATGCCTATCGGCAACCATATCTGGAATGCCTATCGGCACCTATATTTGAAATGCCTATCGGCTTCTATATCTGAAATGCCTATCGGCACTTATTTTTAAAATGCCAGTCGGCAACTATATCTGAAATGCCTATCGGCACCTATATCTGAAATGCCTATCGACACCTATATCTGAAATGCCTATCGACACCTATATCTGAAATGCCTATCGACACCTATATCTGAAATGCCTATCGACACCTATATCTGAAATGCCTATCGACACCTATATCTGAAATGCCTATCGACACCTATTTTTGAAATTCCTATCGGAAACTACATCTGAAATGCCTATTAGCACCTATATTTGAAATGCCTATCGGCAACCATATCTGGAATGCCTATCGGCACCTATATTTGAAATGCCTATCGGCTTCTATATCTTAAATGCCTATCGGCTTCTATATCTTAAATGCCTACCGGCACCTATTTTTAAAATGCCAATCGGCAACTATATCTGAAATGCCTATCGGCACCTATATCTGAAATGCCCATCGACACCTATATCTGAAATGCCTATCGACACCTATATCTGAAATGCCTATCGACACCTATATCTGAAATGCCTATCGACACCTATATCTGAAATGCCTATCGACACCTATATCTGAAATGCCTATCGACACCTATATCTGAAATGCCTATCGACACCTATTTTTGAAATGCCTATCGGAAACTACATCTGAAATGCCTATCAGCACCTATATTTGAAATGCCTATCGGCAACCATATCTGGAATGCCTATTGGCACCTATATTTGAAATGCCTATCGGCTTCTATATCTGAAATGCCTATCGGCACCTATTTTTTAAATGCCAATCGGCAACTATATCTGAAATGCCTATCGACACCTATATCTGAAATGCCTATCGACACCTATATCTGAAATGCCTATCGACACCTATATCTGAAATGCCTATCGACACCTATATCTGAAATGCCTATCGACACATATATCTGAAATGCCTATCGACACCTATATCTGAAATGCCTATCGACACCTATATCTGAAATGCCTATCGACACCTATATCTGAAATGCCTATCGACACCTATATCTAAAATGCCTATCGACACCTCTTTTTGAAATGCCTATCGGAAACTACCTCTGAAATGCCTATCAGCACCTATATTTGTAATTCCTATCGGCAACCATATCTGGAATGCCTATCGGCACCTATATTTGAAATGCCTATCGGTTCTATATCTGAAATGCCTATCGGCACCTATTTTTAAAATGCCAATCGGCAACTATATTTGAAATGCCTATCGGCACCTATATCTGAAATGCCTATCGATACCTATATCTGAAATGCCTATCGACACCTATATCTGAAATGCCTATCGACACCTATATCTGAAATGCCTATCGACACCTATATCTGAAATGCCTAACGACACCTATATCTGAAATGCCTATCGACACCTATATCTGAAATGCCTATCGACACCTATATCTGAAATGCCTATCGACACCTATTTTTGAAATGCCTATCGGAAACTACATCTGAAATGCCTATCAGCACCTATATTTGAAATGCCTATCAGCAACCATATCTGGAATGCCTATCGGCACCTATATTTGAAATGCCTATCGGCTTCTATATCTGAAATGCCTATCGGCACCTATTTTTAAAATGCCAATCTGCAACTATATCTGAAATGCCTATCGGCACCTATACCTGAAATGCCTATCGACACCTATATCTGAAATGCCTATCGACACCTATATCTGAAATGCCTATCGACACCTATATCTGAAATGCCTATCGACACATATATCTGAAATGCCTATCGACACCTATATCTGAAATGCCTATCGACACCTATATCTGAAATGCCTATCGACACCTATATCTGAAATGCCTATCGACACCTATTTTTGAAATGCCTATCGGAAACTACATCTGAAATGCCTATCAGCACCTATATTTGAAATGCCTATCGGCAACCATATCTGGAATGCCTACCGGCACCTATATTTGAAATGCCTATCGGCTTCTATATCTGAAATGCCTATCGGCACCTATTTTTAAAATGCCAATCGGCAACTATATCTGAAATGCCTATCGGCACCTATATCTGAAATGCCTATCGACACCTATATCTGAAATGCCTATCGACACCTATATCTGAAATGCCTATCGACACCTATATCTGAAATGCCTATCGACACCTATATCTGAAATGCCTATCGACACCTCTATCTGAAATGCCTATCGACACCTATATCTGAAATGCCTATCGACACCTATATCTGAAATGCCTATCGACACCTATTTTTGAAATGCCTATCGGAAACTACATCTGAAATGCCTATCAGCACTAATATTTGAAATGCCTATCGGCAACCATATCTGGAATGCCTATCGGCACCTATATGTGAAATGCCTATCGGCTTCTATATCTGAAATGCCTATCGGCACCTATTTTTAAAATGCCAATCGGCAACTATATCTGAAATGCCTATCGGCACCTATATCTGAAATGCCTATCGACACCTATATCTGAAATGCCTATCGACACCTATATCTGAAATGCCTATCGACACCTATATCTGAAATGCCTATCGACACCTATATCTGAAATGCCTATCGACACCTATATCTGAAATGCCTATCGACACCTATATCTGAAATGCCTATCGACACCTATATCTGAAATGCCTATCGACACCTATATCTGAAATGCCTATCGACACCTATATCTGAAATGCCTATCGACACCTATATCTGAAATGCCTATCGACACCTATATCTGAAATGCCTATCGACACCTATTTTTGAAATGCCTATCGGAAACTACATCTGAAATGCCTATCAGCACCTATATTTGAAATGCCTATCGGCAACCATATCTGGAATGCCTATCGGCACCTATATTTGAAATGCCTATCGGCTTCTATATCTGAAATGCCTATCGGCACCTATTTTTAAAATGCCAATCGGCAACTATATCTGAAATGCCTATCGGCACCTATATCTGAAATGCCTATCGACACCTATATCTGAATGCCTATCGACACCTATATCTGAAATGCCTATCGACACCTATATCTGAAATGCCTATCGACACCTATATCTGAAATGCCTATCGACACCTATATCTGAATGCCTATCGACACCTATATCTGAAATGCCTATCGACACCTATATCTGAAATGCCTATCGACACCTATATCTGAAATACCTATCGACACCTATATCTAAAATGCATATCGACACCTCTTTTTGAAATGCCTATCGGAAACTACCTCTGAAATGCCTATCAGCACCTATATTTGAAATTCCTATCGGCAACCATATCTGGAATGCCTATCGGCACCTAAATTTGAAATGCCTATCGGTTCTATATCTGAAATGCCTATCGGCACCTATTTTTAAAATGCCAATCGGCAACTATATCTGAAATGCCTATCGGCACCTATATCTGAAATGCCTATCGATACCTATATCTGAAATGCCTATCGACACCTATATCTGAAATGCCTATCAGCACCTATATTTGAAATGCCTATCGGCAACCATATCTGGAATGCCTACCGGCACCTATATTTGAAATGCCTATCGGCTTCTATATCTGAAATGCCTATCGGCACCTATTTTTAAAATGCCAATCGGCAACTATATCTGAAATGCCTATCGGCACCTATATCTGAAATGCCTATCGACACCTATATCTGAAATGCCTATCGACACCTATATCTGAAATGCCTATCGACACCTATATCTGAAATGCCTATCGACACCTATATCTGAAATGCCTATCGACACCTCTATCTGAAATGCCTATCGACACCTATATCTGAAATGCCTATCGACACCTATATCTGAAATGCCTATCGACACCTATTTTTGAAATGCCTATCGGAAACTACATCTGAAATGCCTATCAGCACTAATATTTGAAATGCCTATCGGCAACCATATCTGGAATGCCTATCGGCACCTATATGTGAAATGCCTATCGGCTTCTATATCTGAAATGCCTATCGGCACCTATTTTTAAAATGCCAATCGGCAACTATATCTGAAATGCCTATCGGCACCTATATCTGAAATGCCTATCGACACCTATATCTGAAATGCCTATCGACACCTATATCTGAAATGCCTATCGACACCTATATCTGAAATGCCTATCGACACCTATATCTGAAATGCCTATCGACACCTATATCTGAAATGCCTATCGACACCTATATCTGAAATGCCTATCGACACCTATATCTGAAATGCCTATCGACACCTATATCTGAAATGCCTATCGACACCTATATCTGAAATGCCTATCGACACCTATATCTGAAATGCCTATCGACACCTATATCTGAAATGCCTATCGACACCTATTTTTGAAATGCCTATCGGAAACTACATCTGAAATGCCTATCAGCACCTATATTTGAAATGCCTATCGGCAACCATATCTGGAATGCCTATCGGCACCTATATTTGAAATGCCTATCGGCTTCTATATCTGAAATGCCTATCGGCACCTATTTTTAAAATGCCAATCGGCAACTATATCTGAAATGCCTATCGGCACCTATATCTGAAATGCCTATCGACACCTATATCTGAATGCCTATCGACACCTATATCTGAAATGCCTATCGACACCTATATCTGAAATGCCTATCGACACCTATATCTGAAATGCCTATCGACACATATATCTGAATGCCTATCGACACCTATATCTGAAATGCCTATCGACACCTATATCTGAAATGCCTATCGACACCTATATCTGAAATACCTATCGACACCTATATCTAAAATGCATATCGACACCTCTTTTTGAAATGCCTATCGGAAACTACCTCTGAAATGCCTATCAGCACCTATATTTGAAATTCCTATCGGCAACCATATCTGGAATGCCTATCGGCACCTAAATTTGAAATGCCTATCGGTTCTATATCTGAAATGCCTATCGGCACCTATTTTTAAAATGCCAATCGGCAACTATATCTGAAATGCCTATCGGCACCTATATCTGAAATGCCTATCGATACCTATATCTGAAATGCCTATCGACACCTATATCTGAAATGCCTATCGACACCTATATCTGAAATGCCTATCGACACCTATATCTGAAATGCCTATCGACACCTATATCTGAAATGCCTATCGACACCTATATCTGAAATGCCTATCGACACCTATATCTGAAATGCCTATCGACACCTATATCTGAAATGCCTATCGACACCTATTTTTCAAATGCCTATCGGAAACTACATCTGAAATGCCTATCAGCACCTATATTTGAAATGCCTATCGGCAACCATATCTAGAATGCCTATCGGCACCTATATTTGAAATGCCTATCGGCTTCTATATCTGAAATGCATATCGGCACCTATTTTTAAAATGCCAATCGGCAACTATATCTGAAATGCCTATCGGCACCTATATCTGAAATGCCTATCGACACCTATATCTGAAATGCCTATCGACACCTATATCTGAAATGCCTATTGACACCTATATCTGAAATGCCTATCGACACCTATATCTGAAATGCCTATCGACACCTATATCTGAAATGCCTATCGACACCTATATCTGAAATGCCTATCGACACCTATTTTTGAAATGCCTATCGAAAACTACATCTGAAATGCCTATCAGCACCTATATTTGAAATGCCTATCGGCAACCATATCTGGAATGCCTATCGGCACCTATATTTGAAATGCCTATCGGCTTCTATATCTGAAATGCCTATCGGCACCTATTTTTAAAATGCAAATCGGCAACTATATCTGAAATGCCTATCGGCACCTATATCTGAAATGCCTATCGACACCTATATCTGAAATGCCTATCGACACCTATATCTGAAATGCCTATCGACACCTATTTTTGAAATGCCTATCGGAAACTACATCTGAAATGCCTATCAGCACCTATATTTGAAATGCCTATCGGCAACCATATCTGGAATGCCTATCGGCACCTATATTTGAAATGCCTATCGGCTTCTATATCTGAATTGCCTATCGGCACCTATTTTTAAAATGCCAATCTGCAACTATATCTGAAATGCCTATCGTCACCTTTTTCTGAAATGCCTATCGACACCTATATCTGAAATGCCTATCGACACCTATATCTGAAATGCCTATCGACACCTATATCTGAAATGCCTATCGACACCTATATCTGAAATGCCTATCGACACCTATTTTTGAAATGCCTATCGGACACTACATCTGAAATGCCTATCAGCACCTATATTTGAAATGCCTATCGGCAACCATATCTGGAATGCCTATCGGCACCTATATTTGAAATGCCTATCGGCTTCTATATCTGAAATGCCTATCGGCACCTATTTTTAAAATGCCAATCGGCAACTATAATATCTGAAATGCCTATCGGCACCTATATCTGAAATGCCTATCGACACCTATATCTGAAATGCCTATCGACACCTATATCTGAAATTCCTATCGACACCTATATCTGAAATGCCTATCGACACCTATATCTGAAATGCCTATCGACACCTATATCTGAAATGCCTATCGACACCTATATCTGAAATGCCTATCGACACCTATATCTGAAATGCCTATCGACACCTATATCTGGAATGCCTATCGACACCTATTTTTGAAATGCCTATCGGAAACTACATCTGAAATGCCTATCAGCACCTATATTTGAAATGCCTATCGGCAACCATATCTGGAATGCCTATCGGCACCTATATTTGAAATGCCTATCGGCTTCTATATCTGAAATGCCTATCGGCACTTATTTTTAAAATGCCAGTCGGCAACTATATCTGAAATGCCTATCGGCACCTATATCTGAAATGCCTATCGACACCTATATCTGAAATGCCTATCGACACCTATATCTGAAATGCCTATCGACACCTATATCTGAAATGCCTATCGACACCTTTATCTGAAATGCCTATCGACACCTATATCTGAAATGCCTATCGACACCTATTTTTGAAATGCCTATCGGAAACTACATCTGAAATGCCTATCAGCACCTATATTTGAAATGCCTATCGGCAACCATATCTGGAATGCCTATTGGCACCTATATTTGAAATGCCTATCGGCTTCTATATCTGAAATGCCTATCGGCACCTATTTTTTAAATGCCAATCGGCAACTATATCTGAAATGCCTATCGACACCTATATCTGAAATGCCTATCGACACCTATATCTGAAATGCCTATCGACACCTATATCTGAAATGCCTATCGACACCTATATCTGAAATGCCTATCGACACATATATCTGAAATGCCTATCGACACCTATATCTGAAATGCCTATCGACACCTATATCTGAAATGCCTATCGACACCTATATCTGAAATGCTTATCGACACCTATATCTAAAATGCCTATCGACACCTCTTTTTGAAATGCCTATCGGAAACTACCTCTGAAATGCCTATCAGCACCTATATTTGTAATTCCTATCGGCAACCATATCTGGAATGCCTATCGGCACCTATATTTGAAATGCCTATCGGTTCTATATCTGAAATGCCTATCGGCACCTATTTTTAAAATGCCAATCGGCAACTATATTTGAAATGCCTATCGGCACCTATATCTGAAATGCCTATCGATACCTATATCTGAAATGCCTATCGACACCTATATCTGAAATGCCTATCGACACCTATATCTGAAATGCCTATCGACACCTATATCTGAAATGCCTAACGACACCTATATCTGAAATGCCTATCGACACCTATATCTGAAATGCCTATCGACACCTATATCTGAAATGCCTATCGACACCTATTTTTGAAATGCCTATCGGAAACTACATCTGAAATGCCTATCAGCACCTATATTTGAAATGCCTATCAGCAACCATATCTGGAATGCCTATCGGCACCTATATTTGAAATGCCTATCGGCTTCTATATCTGAAATGCCTATCGGCACCTATTTTTAAAATGCCAATCGGTAACTATATCTGAAATGCCTATCGGCACCTATACCTGAAATGCCTATCGACACCTATATCTGAAATGCCTATCGACACCTATATCTGAAATGCCTATCGACACCTATATCTGAAATGCCTATCGACACATATATCTGAAATGCCTATCGACACCTATATCTGAAATGCCTATAGACACCTATATCTGAAATGCCTATCGACACCTATATCTGAAATGCCTATCGACACCTATTTTTGAAATGCCTATCGGAAACTACATCTGAAATGCCTATCAGCACCTATATTTGAAATGCCTATCGGCAACCATATCTGGAATGCCTACCGGCACCTATATTTGAAATGCCTATCGGCTTCTATATCTGAAATGCCTATCGGCACCTATTTTTAAAATGCCAATCGGCAACTATATCTGAAATGCCTATCGGCACCTATATCTGAAATGCCTATCGACACCTATATCTGAAATGCCTATCGACACCTATATCTGAAATGCCTATCGACACCTATATCTGAAATGCCTATCGACACCTATATCTGAAATGCCTATCGACACCTCTATCTGAAATGCCTATCGACACCTATATCTGAAATGCCTATCGACACCTATATCTGAAATGCCTATCGACACCTATTTTTGAAATGCCTATCGGAAACTACATCTGAAATGCCTATCAGCACCTATATTTGAAATGCCTATCGGCAACCATATCTGGAATGCCTATCGGCACCTATATGTGAAATGCCTATCGGCTTCTATATCTGAAATGCCTATCGGCACCTATTTTTAAAATGCCAATCGGCAACTATATCTGAAATGCCTATCGGCACCTATATCTGAAATGCCTATCGACACCTATATCTGAAATGCCTATCGACACCTATATCTGAAATGCCTATCGACACCTATATCTGAAATGCCTATCGACACCTATATCTGAAATGCCTATCGACACCTATATCTGAAATGCCTATCGACACCTATATCTGAAATGCCTATCAACACCTATATCTGAAATGCCTATCGACACCTATATCTGAAATGCCTATCGACACCTATATCTGAAATGCCTATCGACACCTATATCTGAAATGCCTATCGACACCTATATCTGAAATGCCTATCGACACCTATATCTGAAATGCCTATCGACACCTATATCTGAAATGCCTATCGACACCTCTATCTGAAATGCCTATCGACACCTATATCTGAAATGCCTATCGACACCTATATCTGAAATGCCTATCGACACCTATTTTTGAAATGCCTATCGGAAACTACATCTGAAATGCCTATCAGCACCTATATTTGAAATGCCTATCGGCAACCATATCTGGAATGCCTATCGGCACCTATATGTGAAATGCCTATCGGCTTCTATATCTGAAATGCCTATCGGCACCTATTTTTAAAATGCCAATCGGCAACTATATCTGAAATGCCTATCGGCACCTATATCTGAAATGCCTATCGACACCTATATCTGAAATGCCTATCGACACCTATATCTGAAATGCCTATCGACACCTATATCTGAAATGCCTATCGACACCTATATCTGAAATGCCTATCGACACCTATATCTGAAATGCCTATCGACACCTATATCTGAAATGCCTATCGACACCTATATCTGAAATGCCTATCGACACCTATATCTGAAATGCCTATCGACACCTATATCTGAAATGCCTATCGACACCTATATCTGAAATGCCTATCGACACCTATATCTGAAATGCCTATCGACACCTATTTTTGAAATGCCTATCGGAAACTACATCTGAAATGCCTATCAGCACCTATATTTGAAATGCCTATCGGCAACCATATCTGGAATGCCTATCGGCACCTATATTTGAAATGCCTATCGGCTTCTATATCTGAAATGCCTATCGGCACCTATTTTTAAAATGCCAATCGGCAACTATATCTGAAATGCCTATCGGCACCTATATCTGAAATGCCTATCGACACCTATATCTGAATGCCTATCGACACCTATATCTGAAATGCCTATCGACACCTATATCTGAAATGCCTATCGACACCTATATCTGAAATGCCTATCGACACCTATATCTAAAATGCATATCGACACCTCTTTTTGAAATGCCTATCGGAAACTACCTCTGAAATGCCTATCAGCACCTATATTTGAAATTCCTATCGGCAACCATATCTGGAATGCCTATCGGCACCTAAATTTGAAATGCCTATCGGTTCTATATCTGAAATGCCTATCGGCACCTATTTTTAAAATGCCAATCGGCAACTATATCTGAAATGCCTATCGGCACCTATATCTGAAATGCCTATCGATATCTATATCTGAAATGCCTATCGACACCTATATCTGAAATGCCTATCGACACCTATATCTGAAATGCCTATCGACACCTATATCTGAAATGCCTATCGACACCTATATCTGAAATGCCTATCGACACCTATATCTGAAATGCCTATCGACACCTATATCTGAAATGCCTATCGACACCTATTTTTTAAATGCCTATCGGAAACTACATCTGAAATGCCTATCAGCACCTATATTTGAAATGCCTATCGGTAACCATATCTGGAATGCCTATCGGCACCTATATTTGAAATGCCTATCGGCTTCTATATCTGAAATGCCTATCGGCACCTATTTTTAAAATGCCAATCGGCAACTATATCTGAAATGCCTATCGGCACCTATATCTGAAATGCCTATCGACACCTATATCTGAAATGCCTATCGACACCTATATCTGAAATGCCTATCGACACCTATATCTGAAATGCCTATCGACACATATATCTGAAATGCCTATCGACACCTATATCTGAAATGCCTATCGACACCTATATCTGAAATGCCTATCGACACCTATATCTGAAATGCCTATCGACACCTATATCTGAAATGCCTATCGACACCTATATCTGAAATGCCTATCGACACCTATATCTGAAATGCCTATCGACACCTATTTTTGAAATGCCTATCGGAAACTACATCTGAAATGCCTATCAGCACTTATATTTGAAATGCCTATCGGCAACCATATCTGGAATGCCTATCGGCACCTATATTTGAAATGCCTATCGGCTTCTATATCTGAAATGCCTATCGGCACCTATTTTTAAAATGCCAATCGGCAACTATATCTGAAATGCCTATCGGCACCTATATCTGAAATGCCTATCGACACCTTTATCTGAAATGCCTATCGACACCTATATCTGAAATGCCTATCGACACCTATATCTGAAATGCCTATCGACACCTATATCTGAAATGCCTATCGACACCTATATCTCTAATGCCTATCGACACCTATATCTGAAATGCCTATCGACACCTATATCTGAAATGCCTATCGACACCTATATCTGAAATGCCTATCGACACCTATTTTTGAAATGCCTATCGGAAACTACATCTGAAATGCCTATCAGCACCTATATTTGAAATGCCTATCGGCAACCATATCTGGAATGCCTATCGGCACCTATATTTGAAATGCCTATCGGCTTCTATATCTGAAATGCCTATCGGCACCTATTTTTAAAATGCCAATCGGCAACTATATCTGAAATGCCTATCGGCACCTATATCTGAAATGCCTATCGACACCTATATCTGAAATGCCTATCGACACCTATATCTGAAATGCCTATCGACACCTATATCTGAAATGCCTATCGACACCTATATCTGAAATGCCTATCGACACCTATATCTGAAATGCCTATCGACACCTATATCTGAAATGCCTATCGACACCTATATCTGAAATGCCTATCGACACCTATATCTGAAATGCCTATCGACACCTATATCTGAAATGCCTATCGACACCTATTTTTGAAATGCCTATCGGAAACTACATCTGAAATGCCTATCAGCACCTATATTTGAAATGCCTATCGGCAACCATATCTGGAATGCCTATCGGCACCTATATTTGAAATGCCTATCGGCTTCTATATCTAAAATGCCTATCGGCACCTATTTTTAAAATGCCAATCGGCTAATATATCTGAAATGCCTATCGGCACCTATATCTGAAATGCCTATCGACACCTATATCTGAAATGCCTATCGACACCTATATCTGAAATGCCTATCGACACCTATATCTGAAATGCCTATCGACACCTATATCTAAAATGCCTATCGACACCTATATCTGAAATGCCTATCGACACCTATATCTGAAATGCCTATCGACACCTATTTTTGAAATGCCTATCGGAAACTACATCTGAAATGCCTATCAGCACCTATATTTGAAATGCCTATCGGCAACCATATCTGGAATGCCTATCGGCACCTATATTTGAAATGCCTATCGGCTTCTATATCTGAAATGCCTATCGGCATCTATTTTTAAAATGCCAATCGGCAACTATATCTGAAATGCCTATCGGCACCTATATCTGAAATGCCTATCGACACCTATATCTGAAATGCCTATCGACACCTATATCTGAAATGCCTATCGACACCTATATCTGAAATGCCTATCGACACCTATATCTGAAATGCCTATCGACACCTATTTTTGAAATGCCTATCGGAAACTACATCTGAAATGCCTATCAGCACCTATATTTGAAATGCCTATCGGCAACCATATCTGGAATGCCTATCGGCACCTATATTTGAAATGCCTATCGACTTCTATATCTGAAATGCCTATCGGCACCTATTTTTTAAAATGCCAATCGGCAACTATATCTGAAATGCCTATCGGCACCTATATCCTGAATGCCTATCGACACCTATATCTGAAATGCCTATCGACACCTATTTTTGAAATGCCTATCGGAAACTACATCTGAAATGCCTATCAGCACCTATATTTGAAATGCCTATCGGCAACCATATCTGGAATGCCTATTGGCACCTATATTTGAAATGCCTATCGGCTTCTATATCTGAAATGCCTATCGGCACCTATTTTTTAAATGCCAATCGGCAACTATATCTGAAATGCCTATCGACACCTATATCTGAAATGCCTATCGACACCTATATCTGAAATGCCTATCGACACCTATATCTGAAATGCCTATCGACACCTATATCTGAAATGCCTATCGACACATATATCTGAAATGCCTATCGACACCTATATCTGAAATGCCTATCGACACCTATATCTGAAATGCCTATCGACACCTATATCTGAAATGTCTATCGACACCTATATCTAAAATGCCTATCGACACCTCTTTTTGAAATGCCTATCGGAAACTACCTCTGAAATGCCTATCAGCACCTATATTTGTAATTCCTATCGGCAACCATATCTGGAATGCCTATCGGCACCTATATTTGAAATGCCTATCGGTTCTATATCTGAAATGCCTATCGGCACCTATTTTTAAAATGCCAATCGGCAACTATATTTGAAATGCCTATCGGCACCTATATCTGAAATGACTATCGATACCTATATCTGAAATGCCTATCGACACCTATATCTGAAATGCCTATCGACACCTATATCTGAAATGCCTATCGACACCTATATCTGAAATGCCTAACGACACCTATATCTGAAATGCCTATCGACACCTATATCTGAAATGCCTATCGACACCTATATCTGAAATGCCTATCGACACCTATTTTTGAAATGCCTATCGGAAACTACATCTGAAATGCCTATCAGCACCTATATTTGAAATGCCTATCAGCAACCATATCTGGAATGCCTATCGGCACCTATATTTGAAATGCCTATCGGCTTCTATATCTGAAATGCCTATCGGCACCTATTTTTAAAATGCCAATCGGCAACTATATCTGAAATGCCTATCGGCACCTATACCTGAAATGCCTATCGACACCTATATCTGAAATGCCTATCGACACCTATATCTGAAATGCCTATCGACACCTATATCTGAAATGCCTATCGACACATATATCTGAAATGCCTATCGACACCTATATCTGAAATGCCTATCGACACCTATATCTGAAATGCCTATCGACACCTATATCTGAAATGCCTATCGACACCTATTTTTGAAATGCCTATCGGAAACTACATCTGAAATGCCTATCAGCACCTATATTTGAAATGCCTATCGGCAACCATATCTGGAATACCTATCGGCACCTATATTTGAAATGCCTATCGGCTTCTATATCTGAAATGCCTATCGGCACCTATTTTTAAAATGCCAATCGGCAACTATATCTGAAATGCCTATCGGCACCTATATCTGAAATGCCTATCGACACCTATATCTGAAATGCCTATCGACACCTATATCTGAAATGCCTATCGACACCTATATCTGAATTGCCTATCGACACCTATATCTGAAATGCCTATTGACACCTATATCTGAAATGCCTATCGACACCTATATCTGAAATGCCTATCGACACCTATATCTGAAATGCCTATCGACACCTATATCTGAAATGCCTATGACACCTATTTTTGAAATGCCTATCGGACTATACATCTGAAATGCCTATCAGCACCTATATTTGAAATGCCTATCGGCAACCATATCTGGAATGCCCATCGGCACCTATATTTGAAATGCCTATCGGCTTCTATATCTGAAATGCCTATCGGCACCTATTTTTAAAATGCCAATCGGCAACTATATCTGAAATGCCTATCGGCACCTATATCTGAAATGCCTATCGACACCTATATCTAAAATGCCTATCGACACCTATATCTGAAATGCCTATCGACACCTATATCTGAAATGCCTATCGACACCTATTTTTGAAATGCCTATCGGAAACTACATCTGAAATGCCTATCAGCACCTATATTTGAAATGCCTATCGGCAACCATATCTGGAATGCCTATCGGCACCTATATTTGAAATGCCTATCGGCTTCTATATCTGAAATGCCTATCGGCACCTATTTTTAAAATGCCAATCGGCAACTATATCTGAAATGCCTATCGGCACCTATATCTGAAATGCCTATCGACACCTATATCTGAAATGCCTATCGACACCTATATCTGAAATGCCTATCGACACCTATATCTGAAATGCCTATCGACACCTATATCTGAAATGCCTATCGACACCTATATCTGAAATGCCTATCGACACCTATATCTGAAATGCCTATCGACACCTATATCTGAAATGCCTATCGACACCTATTTTTGAAATGCCTATCGGAAACTACATCTGAAATGCCTATCAGCACTTATATTTGAAATGCCTATCGGCAACCATATCTGGAATGCCTATCGGCACCTATATTTGAAATGCCTATCGGCTTCTATATCTGAAATGCCTATCGGCACCTATTTTTAAAATGCCAATCGGCAACTATATCTGAAATGCCTATCGGCACCTATATCTGAAATGCCTATCGACACCTTTATCTGAAATGCCTATCGACACCTATATCTGAAATGCCTATCGACACCTATATCTGAAATGCCTATCGACACCTAAATCTGAAATGCCTATCGACACCTATATCTGAAATGCCTATCGACACCTATATCTGAAATGCCTATCGACACCTATATCTGAAATGCCTATCGACACCTATATCTGAAATGCCTATCGACACCTATTTTTGAAATGCCTATCGGAAACTACATCTGAAATGCCTATCAGCACCTATATTTGAAATGCCTATCAACAACCATATCTGGAATGCCTATCGGCACCTATATTTGAAATGCCTATCGGCTTCTATATCTGAAATGACTATCGGCACCTATTTTTAAAATGCCAATCGGCAACTATATCTGAAATGCCTATCGGCACCTATATCTGAAATGCCTATCGACACCTATATCTGAAATGCCTATCGACACCTATATCTGAAATGCCTATCGACACCTATATCTGAAATGCCTATCGACACCTATATCTGAAATGCCTATCGACACCTATTTTAGAAATGCCTATCGGAAACTACATCTGAAATGCCTATCAGCATCTATATTTTAAATGCCTATCGGCAACCATATCTGGAATGCCTATCGGCACCTATATTTGAAATGCCTATCGGCTTCTATATCTGAAATGCCTATCGGCACCTATTTTTAAAATGCCAATCGGCAACTATATCTGAAATGCCTATCGGCACCTATATCTGAAATGCCTATCGACACCTATATCTGAAATGCCTATCGACACCTATATCTGAAATGCCTATCGACACCTATATCTGAAATGCCTATCGACACCTATATCTGAAATGCCTATCGATACCTATATCTGAAATGCCTATCGACACCTATATCTGAAATGCCTATCGACACCTATATCTGAAATGCCTATCGACACCTATATCTGAAATGCCTATCGACACCTATTTTTGAAATGCCTATCGGAAACTACATCTGAAATGCCTATCAGCACCTATATTTGAAATGCCTATCGGCAACCATATCTGGAATGCCTATCGGCACATATGTTTGAAATGCCTATCGGCTTCTATATCTGAAATGCCTATCGGCACCTATTTTTAAAATGCCAATCGGCTAATATATCTGAAATGCCTATCGGCACCTATATCTGAAATGCCTATCGACACCTATATCTGAAATGCCTATCGACACCTATATCTGAAATGCCTATCGACACCTATATCTGAAATGCCTATCGACACCTATATCTGAAATGCCTATCGACACCTATATCTGAAATGCCTATCGACACCTATTTTTGAAATGCCTATCGGAAACTACATCTGAAATGCCTATCAGCACCTATATTTGAAATGCCTATCGGCAACCATATCTGGAATGCCTATCGGCACCTATATTTGAAATGCCTATCGGCTTCTATATCTGGAATGCCTATCGGCATCTATTTTTAAAATGCCAATCGGCAACTATATCTGAAATGCCTATCGGCACCTATATCTGAAATGCCTATCGCCACCTATATCTGAAATGCCTATCGACACCTATATCTGAAATGCCTATCGACACCTATATCTGAAATGCGTATCGACACCTATATCTGAAATGCCTATCGACACCTATATCTGAAATGCCTATCGACACCTATATCTGAAATGCCTATCGACACCTATATCTGAAATGCCTAATGACACCTATATCTGAAATGCCTATCGACACCTATATCTGAAATGCCTATCGACACCTATTTTTGAAATGCCTATCGGAAACTACATCTGAAATGCCTATCAGCACCTATATTTGAAATGCCTATCGGCAACCATATCTGGAATGCCTATCGGCACCTATATTTGAAATGCCTATCGGCTTCTATATCTAAAATGCCTATCGGCACCTATTTTTAAAATGCCAATCGGCTAATATATCTGAAATGCCTATCGGCACCTATATCTGAAATGCCTATCGACACCTATATCTGAAATGCCTATCGACTCCTATATCTGAAATGCCTATCGACACCTATATCTGAAATGCCTATCGACACCTATATCTAAAATGCCTATCGACACCTATATCTGAAATGCCTATCGACACCTATATCTGAAATGCCTATCGACACCTATTTTTGAAATGCCTATCGGAAACTACATCTGAAATGCCTATCAGCACCTATATTTGAAATGCCTATCGGCAACCATATCTGGAATGCCTATCGGCACCTATATTTGAAATGCCTATCGGCTTCTATATCTGAAATGCCTATCGGCATCTATTTTTAAAATGCCAATCGGCAACTATATCTGAAATGCCTATCGGCACCTATATCTGAAATGCCTATCGACACCTATATCTGAAATGCCTATCGACACCTATATCTGAAATGCCTATCGACACCTATATCTGAAATGCTTATCGACACCTATATCTGAAATGCCTATCGACACCTATTTTTGAAATGCCTATCGGAAACTACATCTGAAATGCCTATCAGCACCTATATTTGAAATGCCTATCGGCAACCATATCTGGAATGCCTATCGGCACCTATATTTGAAATGCCCATCGACTTCTATATCTGAAATGCCTATCGGCACCTATTTTTAAAATGCCAATCGGCAACTATATCTGAAATGCCTATCGGCACCTATATCTGAAATGCCTATCGACACCTATATCTGAAATGCTTATCGACACCTATATCTGAAATGCCTATCGACACCTATATCTGAAATGCCTATCGACACCTATATCTGAAATGCCTATCGACACCTATATCTGAAATGCCTATCGACACCTATATCTAAAATGCCTATCGACACCTATATCTGAAATGCCTATCGACACCTATTATCGAAATGCCTATCGGAAACTACATCTGAAATGCCTATCAGCACCTATATTTGAAATGCCTATCGGCAACCATATCTGGAATGCCTATCGGCACCTATATTTGAAATGCCTATCGGCTTCTATATCTGAAATGCCTATCGGCACCTATTTTTAAAATGCCAATCGGCAACTATATCTGAAATGCCTATCGGCTCCTATATCTGAAATGCCTATCGACACCTATATCTGAAATGCCTATCGACACCTATATCTGAAATGCCTATCGACACCTATATCTGAAATGCCTATCGACACCTATATCTGAAATGCCTATCGACACCTATATCTGAAATGCCTATCGACACCTATATCTGTAATGCCTATCGACACCTATATCTGAAATGCCTATCGACACCTATTTTTGAAATGCCTATCGGAAACTACATCTGAAATGCCTATCAGCACCTATATTTGAAATGCCTATCGGCAACCATATCTGGAATGCCTATCGGCACATATATTTGAAATGCCTATCGGCTTCTATATCTGAAATGCCTATCGGCACCTATTTTTAAAATGCCAATCGGCAACTATATCTGAAATGCCTATCGGCACCTATATGTGAAATGCCTATCGACACCTATATCTGAAATGCCTATCGACACCTATATCTGAAATGCCTATCGACACCTATATCTGAAATGCCTATCGACACCTATTTTTGAAATGCCTATCGGAAACATCTGAAATGCCTATCAGCACCTATATTTGAAATGCCTATCGGCAACCATATCTGGAATACCTATCGGCACCTATATTTGAAATGCCTATTGGCTTCTATATCTGAAATGCCTATCGGCACCTATTTTTAAAATGCCAATCGGCAACTATATCTGAAATGCCTATCGGCACCTATATCTGAAATGCCTATCGACACCTATATCTGAAATGCCTATCGACACCTATATCTGAAATGCCTATCGACACCTATATCTGAATTGCCTATTGACACCTATATCTGAAATGCCTATTGACACCTATATCTGAAATGCCTATCGACACCTATATCTGAAATGCCTATCGACACCTATATCTGAAATGCCTATCGACACCTATATCTGAAATGCCTATCGACACCTATTTTTAAAATGCCTATCGGACTATACATCTGAAATGCCTATCAGCACCTATATTTGAAATGCCTATCGGCAACCATATCTGGAATGCCCATCGGCACCTATATTTGAAATGCCTATCGGCTTCTATATCTGAAATGCCTATCGGCACCTATTTTTAAAATGCCAATCGGCAACTATATCTGAAATGCCTATCGGCACCTATATCTGAAATGCCTATCGACACCTATATCTAAAATGCCTATCGACACCTATATCTGAAATGCCTATCGACACCTATATCTGAAATGCCTATCGACACCTATATCTGAAATGCCTATCGACACCTATATCTGAAATGCCTATCGACACCTATATCTGAAATGCCTATCGACACCTATATCTGAAATGCCTATCGACACCTATTTTTGAAATGCCTATCGGAAACTACATCTGAAATGCCTATCAGCACCTATATTTGAAATGCCTATCGGCAACCATATCTGGAATGCCTATCGGCACCTATATTTGAAATGCCTATCGGCTTCTATATCTGAAATGCCTATCGGCACCTATTTTTAAAATGCCAATCGGCAACTATATCTGAAATGCCTATCGGCACCTATATCTGAAATGCCTATCGACACCTATATCTGAAATGCCTATCGACACCTATATCTGAAATGCCTATCGACACCTATATCTGAAATGCCTATCGACACATATATCTGAAATGCCTATCGACACCTATATCTGAAATGCCTATCGACACCTATATCTGAAATGCCTATCGACACCTATTTTTGAAATGCCTATCGGAAACTTCATCTGAAATGCCTATCAGCACTTATATTTGAAATGCCTATCGGCAACCATATCTGGAATGCCTATCGGCACCTATATTTGAAATGCCTATCGGCTTCTATATCTGAAATGCCTATCGGCACCTATTTTTAAAATGCCAATCGGCAACTATATCTGAAATGCCTATCGGCACCTATATCTGAAATGCCTATCGACACCTTTATCTGAAATGCCTATCGACACCTATATCTGAAATGCCTATCGACACCTATATCTGAAATGCCTATCGACACCTATATCTGAAATGCCTATCGACACCTATATCTGAAATGCCTATCGACACCTATATCTGAAATGCCTATCGACACCTATATCTGAAATGCCTATCGACACCTATATCTGAAATGCCTATCGACACCTATTTTTGAAATGCCTATCGGAAACTACATCTGAAATGCCTATCAGCACCTATATTTGAAATGCCTATCGGCAACCATATCTGGAATGCCTATCGGCACCTATATTTGAAATGCCTATCGGCTTCTATATCTGAAATGCCTATCGGCACCTATTTTTAAAATGCCAATCGGCAACTATATCTGAAATGCCTATCGGCACCTATATCTGAAATGCCTATCGACACCTATATCTGAAATGCCTATCGACACCTATATCTGAAATGCCTATCGACACCTATATCTGAAATGCCTATCGACACCTATATCTGAAATGCCTATCGACACCTATTTTAGAAATGCCTATCGGAAACTACATCTGAAATGCCTATCAGCACCTATATTTTAAATGCCTATCGGCAACCATATCTGGAATGCCTATCGGCACCTATATTTGAAATGCCTATCGGCTTCTATATCTGAAATGCCTATCGGCACCTATTTTTAAAATGCCAATCGGCAACTATATCTGAAATGCCTATCGGCACCTAAATCTGAAATGCCTATCGACACCTATATCTGAAATGCCTATCGACACCTATATCTGAAATGCCTATCGACACCTATATCTGAAATGCCTATCGACACCTATATCTGAAATGCCTATCGACACCTATATCTGAAATGCCTATCGACACCTATATCTGAAATGCCTATCGACACCTATATCTGAAATGCCTATCGACACCTATATCTGAAATGCCTATCGACACCTATATCTGAAATGCCTATCGACACCTATTTTTGAAATGCCTATCGGAAACTACATCTGAAATGCCTATCAGCACCTATATTTGAAATGCCTATCGGCAACCATATCTGGAATGCCTATCGGCACCTATATTTGAAATGCCTATCGGCTTCTATATCTGAAATGCCTATCGGCACCTATTTTTAAAATGCCAATCGGCTAATATATCTGAAATGCCTATCGACACCTATATCTGAAATGCCTATCGACACCTATATCTGAAATGCCTATCGACACCTATTTTTGAAATGCCTATCGGAAACTACATCTGAAATGCCTATCAGCACCTATATTTGAAATGCCTATCGGCAACCATATCTGGAATGCCTATCGGCACCTATATTTGAAATGCCTATCGGCTTCTATATCTGAAATGCCTATCGGCATCTATTTTTAAAATGCCAATCGGCAACTATATCTGAAATGCCTATCGGCACCTATATCTGAAATGCCTATCGACACCTATATCTGAAATGCCTATCGACACCTATATCTGAAATGCCTATCGACACCTATATCTGAAATGCCTATCGACACCTATATCTAAAATGCCTATCGACACCTATATCTGAAATGCCTATCGACACCTATATCTGAAATGCCTATCGACACCTATATCTGAAATGCCTATCGACACCTATATCTGAAATGCCTATCGACACCTATTTTTGAAATGCCTATCGGAAACTACATCTGAAATGCCTATCAGCACCTATATTTGAAATGCCTATCGGCAACCATATCTGGAATGCCTATCGGCACATATATTTGAAATGCCTATCGGCTTCTATATCTGAAATGCCTATCGGCACCTATTTTTAAAATGCCAATCGGCAACTATATCTGAAATGCCTATCGGCACCTATATGTGAAATGCCTATCGACACCTATATCTGAAATGCCTATCGACACCTATATCTGAAATGCCTATCGACACCTATATCTGAAATGCCTATCGACACCTATTTTTGAAATGCCTATCGGAAACATCTGAAATGCCTATCAGCACCTATATTTGAAATGCCTATCGGCAACCATATCTGGAATACCTATCGGCACCTATATTTGAAATGCCTATTGGCTTCTATATCTGAAATGCCTATCGGCACCTATTTTTAAAATGCCAATCGGCAACTATATCTGAAATGCCTATCGGCACCTATATCTGAAATGCCTATCGACACCTATATCTGAAATGCCTATCGACACCTATATCTGAAATGCCTATCGACACCTATATCTGAATTGCCTATTGACACCTATATCTGAAATGCCTATTGACACCTATATCTGAAATGCCTATCGACACCTATATCTGAAATGCCTATCGACACCTATATCTGAAATGCCTATCGACACCTATATCTGAAATGCCTATCGACACCTATTTTTAAAATGCCTATCGGACTATACATCTGAAATGCCTATCAGCACCTATATTTGAAATGCCTATCGGCAACCATATCTGGAATGCCCATCGGCACCTATATTTGAAATGCCTATCGGCTTCTATATCTGAAATGCCTATCGGCACCTATTTTTAAAATGCCAATCGGCAACTATATCTGAAATGCCTATCGGCACCTATATCTGAAATGCCTATCGACACCTATATCTAAAATGCCTATCGACACCTATATCTGAAATGCCTATCGACACCTATATCTGAAATGCCTATCGACACCTATATCTGAAATGCCTATCGACACCTATATCTGAAATGCCTATCGACACCTATATCTGAAATGCCTATCGACACCTATATCTGAAATGCCTATCGACACCTATTTTTGAAATGCCTATCGGAAACTACATCTGAAATGCCTATCAGCACCTATATTTGAAATGCCTATCGGCAACCATATCTGGAATGCCTATCGGCACCTATATTTGAAATGCCTATCGGCTTCTATATCTGAAATGCCTATCGGCACCTATTTTTAAAATGCCAATCGGCAACTATATCTGAAATGCCTATCGGCACCTATATCTGAAATGCCTATCGACACCTATATCTGAAATGCCTATCGACACCTATATCTGAAATGCCTATCGACACCTATATCTGAAATGCCTATCGACACATATATCTGAAATGCCTATCGACACCTATATCTGAAATGCCTATCGACACCTATATCTGAAATGCCTATCGACACCTATTTTTGAAATGCCTATCGGAAACTTCATCTGAAATGCCTATCAGCACTTATATTTGAAATGCCTATCGGCAACCATATCTGGAATGCCTATCGGCACCTATATTTGAAATGCCTATCGGCTTCTATATCTCAAATGCCTATCGGCACCTATTTTTAAAATGCCAATCGGCAACTATATCTGAAATGCCTATCGGCACCTATATCTGAAATGCCTATCGACACCTTTATCTGAAATGCCTATCGACACCTATATCTGAAATGCCTATCGACACCTATATCTGAAATGCCTATCGACACCTATATCTGAAATGCCTATCGACACCTATATCTGAAATGCCTATCGACACCTATATCTGAAATGCCTATCGACACCTATATCTGAAATGCCTATCGACACCTATATCTGAAATGCCTATCGACACCTATTTTTGAAATGCCTATCGGAAACTACATCTGAAATGCCTATCAGCACCTATATTTGAAATGCCTATCGGCAACCATATCTGGAATGCCTATCGGCACCTATATTTGAAATGCCTATCGGCTTCTATATCTGAAATGCCTATCGGCACCTATTTTTAAAATGCCAATCGGCAACTATATCTGAAATGCCTATCGGCACCTATATCTGAAATGCCTATCGACACCTATATCTGAAATGCCTATCGACACCTATATCTGAAATGCCTATCGACACCTATATCTGAAATGCCTATCGACACCTATATCTGAAATGCCTATCGACACCTATTTTAGAAATGCCTATCGGAAACTACATCTGAAATGCCTATCAGCACCTATATTTTAAATGCCTATCGGCAACCATATCTGGAATGCCTATCGGCACCTATATTTGAAATGCCTATCGGCTTCTATATCTGAAATGCCTATCGGCACCTATTTTTAAAATGCCAATCGGCAACTATATCTGAAATGCCTATCGGCACCTAAATCTGAAATGCCTATCGACACCTATATCTGAAATGCCTATCGACACCTATATCTGAAATGCCTATCGACACCTATATCTGAAATGCCTATCGACACCTATATCTGAAATGCCTATCGACACCTATATCTGAAATGCCTATCGACACCTATATCTGAAATGCCTATCGACACCTATATCTGAAATGCCTATCGACACCTATATCTGAAATGCCTATCGACACCTATATCTGAAATGCCTATCGACACCTATTTTTGAAATGCCTATCGGAAACTACATCTGAAATGCCTATCAGCACCTATATTTGAAATGCCTATCGGCAACCATATCTGGAATGCCTATCGGCACCTATATTTGAAATGCCTATCGGCTTCTATATCTGAAATGCCTATCGGCACCTATTTTTAAAATGCCAATCGGCTAATATATCTGAAATGCCTATCGACACCTATATCTGAAATGCCTATCGACACCTATATCTGAAATGCCTATCGACACCTATTTTTGAAATGCCTATCGGAAACTACATCTGAAATGCCTATCAGCACCTATATTTGAAATGCCTATCGGCAACCATATCTGGAATGCCTATCGGCACCTATATTTGAAATGCCTATCGGCTTCTATATCTGAAATGCCTATCGGCATCTATTTTTAAAATGCCAATCGGCAACTATATCTGAAATGCCTATCGGCACCTATATCTGAAATGCCTATCGACACCTATATCTGAAATGCCTATCGACACCTATATCTGAAATGCCTATCGACACCTATATCTGAAATGCCTATCGACACCTATATCTGAAATGCCTATCGACACCTATTTTTGAAATGCCTATCGGAAACTACATCTGAAATGCCTATCAGCACCTATATTTGAAATGCCTATCGGCAACCATATCTGGAATGCCTATCGGCACCTATATTTGAAATGCCTATCGGCTTCTATATCTAAAATGCCTATCGGCACCTATTTTTAAAATGCCAATCGGCTAATATATCTGAAATGCCTATCGGCACCTATATCTGAAATGCCTATCGACACCTATATCTGAAATGCCTATCGACACCTATATCTGAAATGCCTATCGACACCTATATCTGAAATGCCTATCGACACCTATATCTAAAATGCCTATCGACACCTATATCTGAAATGCCTATCGACACCTATATCTGAAATGCCTATCGACACCTATTTTTGAAATGCCTATCGGAAACTACATCTGAAATGCCTATCAGCACCTATATTTGAAATGCCTATCGGCAACCATATCTGGAATGCCTATCGGCACCTATATTTGAAATGCCTATCGGCTTCTATATCTGAAATGCCTATCGGCATCTATTTTTAAAATGCCAATCGGCAACTATATCTAAAATGCCTATCGGCACCTATATCTGAAATGCCTATCGACACCTATATCTGAAATGCCTATCGACACCTATATCTGAAATGCCTATCGACACCTATATCTGAAATGCCTATCGACACCTATATCTGAAATGCCTATCGACACCTATTTTTGAAATGCCTATCGGAAACTACATCTGAAATGCCTATCAGCACCTATATTTGAAATGCCTAAAGGCAACCATATCTGGAATGCCTATCGGCACCTATATTTGAAATGCCCATCGACTTCTATATCTGAAATGCCTATCGGCACCTATTTTTAAAATGCCAATCGGCAACTATATCTGAAATGCCTATCGGCACCTATATCTGAAATGCCTATCGACACCTATATCTGAAATGCCTATCGACACCTATATCTGAAATGCCTATCGACACCTATATCTGAAATGCCTATCGACACCTATATCTGAAATGCCTATCGACACCTATATCTGAAATGCCTATCGACACCTATATCTGAAATGCCTATCGACACCTATATCTGAAATGCCTATCGACACCTATTATCGAAATGCCTATCGGAAACTACATCTGAAATGCCTATCAGCACCTATATTTGAAATGCCTATCGGCAACCATATCTGGAATGCCTATCGGCACCTATATTTGAAATGCCTATCGGCTTCTATATCTGAAATGCCTATCGGCACCTATTTTTAAAATGCCAATCGGCAACTATATCTGAAATGCCTATCGGCTCCTATATCTGAAATGCCTATCGACACCTATATCTGAAATGCCTATCGACACCTATATCTGAAATGCCTATCGACACCTATATCTGAAATGCCTATCGACACCTATATCTGAAATGCCTATCGACACCTATATCTGAAATGCCTATCGACACCTATATCTGTAATGCCTATCGACACCTATATCTGAAATGCCTATCGACACCTATTTTTGAAATTCCTATCGGAAACTACATCTGAAATGCCTATCAGCACCTATATTTGAAATGCCTATCGGCAACCATATCTGGAATGCCTATCGGCACCTATATTTGAAATGCCTATCGGCTTCTATATCTGAAATGCCTATCGGCACCTATTTTTAAAATGCCAATCGGCAACTATATCTGAAATGCCTATCGGCACCTATATCTGAAATGCCTATCGACACCTATATCTGAAATGCCTATCGACACCTATATCTGAAATGCCTATTGACACCTATATCTGAAATGCCAATCGACACCTATATCTGAAATGCCTATCGACACCTATATCTGAAATGCCTATCGACACATATATCTGAAATGCCTATCGACACCTATATCTGAAATGCCTATCGACACCTATTTTTGAAATGCCTATCGGAAACTACATCTGAAATGCCTATCAGCACCTATATTTGAAATGCCTATCGGCAACCATATCTGGAATGCCTATCGGCACCTATATTTGAAATGCCTATCGGCTTCTATATCTGAAATGCCTATCGGCACCTATTTTTAAAATGCCAATCGGCAACTATATCTGAAATGCCTATCGGCACCTATATCTGAAATGCCTATCGACACCTATATCTGA
This sequence comes from Venustoraphidia nigricollis, assembly GCA_034508555.1. Classification (NCBI taxonomy): domain Eukaryota; kingdom Metazoa; phylum Arthropoda; class Insecta; order Raphidioptera; family Raphidiidae; genus Venustoraphidia; species Venustoraphidia nigricollis. Next base: position 73,031 of record JAVRKA010000443.1, on the reverse strand, counting down.
AATGCCTATCGACACCTATATCTGAAATGCCTATCGACACCTATATCTGAAATGCCTATCGACACCTATATCTGAAATGCCTATCGACACCTATATCTGAAATGCCTATCGACACCTATTTTTGAAATGCCTATCGGAAACTACATCTGAAATGCCTATCAGCACCTATATTTGAAATGCCTATCGGCAACCATATCTGGAATGCCTATCGGCACCTATATTTGAAATGCCCATCGGCTTCTATATCTGAAATGCCTATCGGCACCTGTTTTTAAAATGCCAATCGGCAACTATATCTGAAATGCCTATCGGCACCTATATCTGAAATGCCTATCGACACCTATATCTGAAATGCCTATCGACACCTATATCTAAAATGCCTATCGACACCTATATCTGAAATGCCTATCGACACCTATATCTGAAATGCCTATCGACACCTATATCTGAAATGCCTATCGACACCTATATCTGAAATGCCTATCGACACCTATATCTGAAATGCCTATCGACACCTATATCTGAAATGCCTATCGACACCTATTTTTGAAATGCCTATCGGAAACTACATCTGAAATGCCTATCAGCACCTATATTTGAAATGCCTAACGGCAACCATATCTGGAATGCCTATCGACACCTATATTTGAAATGCCTATCGGCTTCTATATCTGAAATGCCTATCGGCACCTATTTTTAAAATGCCAATCGGCAACTATATCTGAAATGCCTATCGGCACCTATATCTGAAATGCCTATCGACACCTATATCTGAAATGCCTATCGACACCTATATCTGAAATGCCTATCGACACCTATATCTGAAATGCCTATCGACACCTATATCTGAAATGCCTATCGACACCTATATCTGAAATGCCTATCGACATCTATATCTGAAATGCCTATCGACACCTATATCTGAAATGCCTATCGACACCTATATCTGAAATGCCTATCGACACCTATTTTTGAAATGCCTATCGGAAACTACATCTGAAATGCCTATCAGCACTTATATTTGAAATGCCTATCGGCTTCTATATCTGAAGTGCCTATTGGCACCTATATCTGAAATGCTTTCGACACCTATATCTGAAATGCCTATCGACACCTATATCTGAAATGCCTATCGACACCTATATCTGAAATGCCTATCGACACCTATATCTGAAATGCCTATCGACACCTATATCTGAAATGCCTATCGACACCTATATCTGAAATGCCTATCGACACCTATATCTGAAATGCCTATCGACACCTAGTTTTGAAATGCCTATCGGAAACTACATCTGAAATGCCTATCAGCACCTATATTTGAAATGCCTATCGGCAACCATATCTGGAATGCCTATCGGCACCTATATTTGAAATGCCTATCGGCTTCTATATCTGATATGCCTATCGGCACCTATTTTTAAAATGCCAATCGGCAACTATATCTGAAATGCCTATCGGCACCTATATCTGAAATGCCTATCGACACCTATATCTGAAATGCCTATCGACACCTATATCTGAAATGCCTATCGACACCTATATCTGAAATGCCTATCGACACCTATATCTGAAATGCCTATCGACACCTATATCTGAAATGCCTATCGACACCTATATCTGAAATGCCTATCGACACCTATATCTGAAATGCCTATCGACACCTATATCTGAAATGCCTATCGACAGCTATATCTGAAATGCCTATCGACGCCTATTTTTGAAATGCCTATCGGAAATTACATCTGAAATGCCTATCAGCACCTATATTTGAAATGTCTATCTGCAACCATATCTGGAATGCCTATCGGCACCTTTATTTGAAATGCCTATCGGCTTCTATATCTGAAATGCCTATCGGCACCTATATCTGAAATGCCTATCGACACCTATATCTGAAATGCCTATCGACACCTATATCTGAAATGCCTATCGACAGCTATATCTGAAATGCCTATCGACACCTATTTTTGAAATGCCTATCGGAAACTACATCTGAAATGCCTATCAGCACCTATATTTGAAATGCCTATCGGCAACCATATCTGGAATGCCTATCGGCACCTATATTTGAAATGCCTATCGGCTTCTATATCTGAAAAGCCTATCGGCACCTATTTTTAAAATGCCAATCGGCAACTATATCTGAAATGCCTATCGGCACCTATATCTGAAATGCCTATTGACACCTATATCTGAAATGCCTATCGACACCTATATCTGAAATGCCTATCGACACCTATATCTGAAATGCCTATCGACAGCTATATCTGAAATGCCTATCGACGCCTATATCTGAAATGCCTATCGACACCTATATCTAAAATGCCTATCGACACCTATATCTGAAATGCCTATCGAAACCTATATCTGAAATGCCTATCGACACCTATTTTTGAAATGCCTATCGGAAATTACATCTGAAATGCCTATCAGCACCTATATTTGAAATGTCTATCTGCAACCATATCTGGAATGCCTATCGGCACCTATATTTGAAATGCCTATCGGCTTCTATATCTGAAATGCCTTTCGGCACCTATTTTTAAAATGCCAATCGGCAACTATATCTGAAATGCCTATCGGCACCTATATCTGAAATGCCTATCGACACCTATATCTGAAATGCCTATCGACACCTATATCTGAAATGCCTATCGACAAATATATCTGAAATGCCTATCGACACCTATATCTGAAATGCCTATCGACACCTATATCTGAAATGCCTATCGACACCTATATCTAAAATGCCTATCGACACCTATATCTGAAATGCCTATCGACACTTATTTTTGAAATGCCTATCGGAAACTACATCTGAAATGCCTATCAGCACCTATATTTGAAATGCCTATCGGCAACCATATCTGGAATGCCTATCGGCACCTATATTTGAAATGCCTATCGGCTTCTATATCTGAAATGCCTATCGGCACCTATTTTTAAAATGCCAATCGGCAACTATATCTGAAATGCCTATCGGCACCTATATCTGAAATGCCTATCGACACCTATATCTGAAATGCCTATCGACACCTATATCTGAAATGCCTATCGACACCTATATCTGAAATGCCTATCGACACCTATATCTGAAATGCCTATCGACACCTATATCTGAAATGCCTATCGACACCTATATCTGAAATGCCTATCGACACCTATATCTGAAATGCCAATCGACACCTATTTTTGAAATGCCTATCGGAAACTACATCTGAAATGCCTATCAGCACTTATATTTGAAATGCCTATCGGCAACCATATCTGGAATGCCTATCGGCACCTATATTTGAAATGCCTATCGGCTTCAATATCTGAAATGCCTATCGGGACCTATTTTTAAAATGCCAATCGGCAACTATATCTGAAATGCCTATCGGCACCTATATCTGAAATGCCTATCGACACCTTTATCTGAAATGCCTATCGACACCTATATCTGAAATGCCTATCGACATCTATATCTGAAATGCCTATCGACACCTATAACTGAAATGCCTATCGACACCTATATCTGAAATGCCTATCGACACCTATATCTGAAATGCCTATCGACACCTATATCTGAAATGCCTATCGACACCTATATCTGAAATGCCTATCGACACCTATTTTTGAAATGCCTATCGGAAACTACATCTGAAATGCCTATCAGCACATATATTTGAAATGCCTATCGGCAACCATATCTGGAATGGCTATCGGCACCTATATTTGAAATGCCTATCGGCTTCTATATCTGAAATGCCTATCGGCACCTATTTTTAAAATTCCAATCGGCAACTATATCTGAAATGCCTATCGGCACCTATATCTGAAATGCCTATCGACACCTATATCTGAAATGCCTATCGACACCTATATCTGAAATGCCTATCGACACCTATATCTGAAATGCCTATCGACACCTATATCTGAAATGCCTATCGACACCTATATCTGAAATTCCTATCGACACCTATATCTGAAATGCCTATCGACACCTATTTTAGAAATGCTTATCGGAAACTACATCTGAAATGCCTATCAGCACCTATATTTTAAATGCCTATCGGCAACCATATCTGGAATGCCTATCGGCACCTATATTTGAAATGCCTATCGGCTTCTATATCTGAAATGCCTATCGGCACCTATTTTTAAAATGCCAATCGGCAACTATATCTGAAATGCCTATCGGCACCTATATCTGAAATGCCTATCGACACCTATATCTGAAATGCCTATCGACACCTATATCTGAAATGCCTATCGACACCTATATCTGAAATGCCTATCGACACCTATATCTGAAATGCCTATCGACACCTATATCTGAAATGCCTATCGACACCTATATCTGAAATGCCTATCGACACCTATATCTGAAATGCCTATCGACACCTATATCTGAAATGCCTATCGACACCTATTTATGAAATGCCTATCGGAAACTACATCTGAAATGCCTATCAGCACCTATATTTGAAATGCCTATCGGCAACCATATCTGGAATGCCTATCGGCACCTATATTTGAAATGCCTATCGGCTTCTATATCTGAAATGCCTATCGGCACCTATTTTTAAAATGCCAATCGGCTAATATATCTGAAATGCCTATCGGCACCTATATCTGAAATGCCTATCGACACCTATATCTGAAATGCCTATCGACACCTATATCTGAAATGCCTATCGACACCTATATCTGAAATGCCTATCGACACCTATATCTGAAATGCCTATCGACACCTATATCTGAAATGCCTATCGACACCTATATCTGAAATGCCTATCGACACCTATTTTTGAAATGCCTATCGGAAACTACATCTGAAATGCCTATCAGCACCTATATTTGAAATGCCTATCGGCAACCATATCTGGAATGCCTATCGGCACCTATATTTGAAATGCCTATCGGCTTCTATATCTGAAATGCCTATCGGCATCTATTTTTAAAATGCCAATCGGCAACTATATCTGAAATGCCTATCGGCACCTATATCTGAAATGCCTATCGACACCTATATCTGAAATGCCTATCGACACCTATATCTGAAATGCCTATCGACACCTATATCTGAAATGCCTATCGACACCTATATCTGAAATGCCTATCGACACCTATATCTGAAATGCCTATCGACACCTATATCTGAAATGCCTATCGACACCTATTTTTGAAATGCCTATCGAAAACTACATCTGAAATGCCTATCAGCACCTATATTTGAAATGCCTATCGGCAACCATATCTGGAATGCCTATCGGCACCTATATTTGAAATGCCTATCGACTTCTATATCTGAAATGCCTATCGGCACCTATTTTTAAAATGCCAATCGGCAACTATATCTGAAATACCTATCGGCACCTATATCTGAAATGCCTATCGACACCTATATCTGAAATGCCTATCGACACCTATATCTGAAATGCCTATCGACACCTATATCTGAAATGCCTATCGACACCTATATCTGAAATGCCTATCGACACCTATATCTGAAATGCCTATCGACACCTATATCTGAAATGCCTATCGACACCTATATCTGAAATGCCTATCGACACCTATTTTTGAAATGCCTATCGGAAACTACATCTGAAATGCCTATCAGCACCTATATTTGAAATGCCTATCGGCAACCATATCTGGAATGCCTATCGGCACCTATATTTGAAATGCCTATCGGCTTCTATATCTGAAATGCCTATCGGCACCTATTTTTAAAATGCCAATCGGCAACTATATCTGAAATGCCTATCGGCTCCTATATCTGAAATGCCTATCGACACCTATATCTGAAATGCCTATCGACACCTATATCTGAAATGCCTATCGACACCTATATCTGAAATGCCTATCGACACCTATATCTGAAATGCCTATCGACACCTATATCTGAAATGCCTATCGACACCTATATCTGAAATGCCTATCGACACCTATATCTGAAATGCCTATCGACACCTATTTTTGAAATGCCTATCGGAAACTACATCTGAAATGCCTATCAGCACCTATATTTGAAATGCCTATCGGCAACCATATCTGGAATGCCTATCGGCACCTATATTTGAAATGCCTATCGGCTTCTATATCTGAAATGCCTATCGGCACCTATTTTTAAAATGCCAATCGGCAACTATATCTGAAATGCCTATCGGCACCTATATCTGAAATGCCTATCGACACCTATATCTGAAATGCCTATCGACACCTATATCTGAAATGCCTATCGACACCTATATCTGAAATGCCTATCGACACCTATATCTGAAATGCCTATCGACACCTATATCTGAAATGCCTATCGACACATATATCTGAAATGCCTATCGACACCTATATCTGAAATGCCTATCGACACCTATTTTTGAAATGCCTATCGGAAACTACATCTGAAATGCCTATCAGCACCTATATTTGAAATGCCTATCGGCAACCATATCTGGAATGCCTATCGGCACCTATATTTGAAATGCCTATCGGCTTCTATATCTGAAATGCCTATCGGCACCTATTTTTAAAATGCCAATCGGCAACTATATCTGAAATGCCTATCGGCACCTATATCTGAAATGCCTATCGACACCTATATCTGAAATGCCTATCGACACCTATATCTGAAATGCCTATCGACACCTATATCTGAATTGCCTATCGACACCTATATCTGAAATGCCTATTGACACCTATATCTGAAATGCCTATCGACACCTATATCTGAAATGCCTATCGACACCTATATCTGAAATGCCTATCGACACCTATATCTGAAATGCCTATCGACACCTATTTTTGAATTGCCTATCGGACTATACATCTGAAATGCCTATCAGCACCTATATTTGAAATGTCTATCGGCAACCATATCTGGAAAGCCTATCGGCACCTATATTTAAAATGCCTATCGGCTTCTATATCTGAAATGCCTATCGGCACCTATTTTTAAAATGCCAATCGGCAACTATATCTGAAATGCCTATCGACACCTATATCTGAAATGCCTATCGACACATATATCTGAAATGCCTATCGACACCTATATCTGAAATGCCTATCGACACCTATTTTTGAAATGCCTATCGGAAACTACATCTGAAATGCCTATCAGCACCTATATTTGAAATGCCTATCGACACCTATATCTGAAATGCCTATCGACACCTATATCTGAAATGCCTATCGACACCTATATCTGAAATGCCTATCGACACCTATATCTGAAATGCCTATCGACACCTATATCTGAAATGCCTATCGACACCTATTTTTGAAATGCCTATCGGAAACTACATCTGAAATGCCTATCAGCACCTATATTTGAAATGCCTATCGGCAACCATATCTGGAATGCCTATCGGCACCTATATTTGAAATGCCTATCGGCTTCTATATCTAAAATGCCTATCGGCACCTATTTTTAAAATGCCAATCGGCAACTATATCTGAAATGCCTATCGGCTCCTATATCTGAAATGCCTATCGACACCTATATCTGAAATGCCTATCGACACCTATATCTGAAATGCCTATCGACACCTATATCTGAAATGCCTATCGACACCTATATCTGAAATGCCTATCGACACCTATATCTGAAATGCCTATCGACACCTATATCTGAAATGCCTATCGACACCTATATCTGAAATGCCTATCGTCACCTATTTTTGAAATGCCTATCGGAAACTACATCTGAAATGCCTATCAGCACCTATATTTGAAATGCCTATCGGCAACCATATCTGGAATGCCTATCGGCACCTATATTTGAAATGCCTATCGGCTTCTATATCTGAAATGCCTATCGGCACCTATTTTTAAAATGGCAATCGGCAACTATATCTGAAATGCCTATCGGCACCTATATCTGAAATGCCTATCGACACCCATATCTGAAATGCCTATCGACACCTATATCTGAAATGCCTATCGACACCTATTTTTGAAATGCCTATCGGAAACTACATCTGAAATGCCTATCAGCACCTATATTTGAAATGCCTATCGGCAACCATATCTGGAATGCCTATCGGCACCTATATTTGAAATGCCTATCGGCTTCTATATCTGAAATGCCTATCGGCACCTATTTTTAAAATGCAAATCGGCAACTATATCTGAAATGCCTATTGGCACCTCTATCTGAAATGCCTATCGACACCTATATCTGAAAAGCCTATCGACACCTATATCTGAAATGCCTATCGACACCTATATCTGAAATGCCTATCGACACCTATATCTGAAATGCCTATCGACACCTATATCTGAAATGCCTATCGACACCTATATCTGAAATGCCTATCGACACCTATATCTGAAATGCCTATCGACACCTAGTTTTGAAATGCCTATCGGAAACTACATCTGAAATGCCTATCAGCACCTATATTTGAAATGCCTATCGGCAACCATAACTGGAATGCCTATCGGCACCTATATTTGAAATGCCTATCGGCTTCTATATCTGAAATGCCTATCGGCACCTATTTTTAAAATGCCAATCGACACCTATATCTGAAATGCCTATCGACACCTATATCTGAAATGCCTATCGACACCTATATCTGAAATGCCTATCGACACCTATATCTGAAATGCCTATCGACACCTATATCTGAAATGCCTATCGACACCTATATCTGAAATGCCTATCGACACCTATTTTTGAAATGCCTATCGGAAACTACATCTGAAATGCCTATCAGCACCTATATTTGAAATGCCTATCGGCAACCATATCTGGAATGCCTATCGGCACCTATATTTGAAATGCCTATCGGCTTCTATATCTGAAATGCCTATCGGCACCTATTTTTAAAATGCCAATCGGCAACTATATCTGAAATGCCTATCGGCACCTATATCTGAAATGCCTATCGACACCTATATCTGAAATGCCTATCGACACCTATATCTGAAATGCCTATCGACACCTATATCTGAAATGCCTATCGACACCTATATCTGAAATGCCTATCGACACCTATATCTGAAATGCCTATCGACACATATATCTGAAATGCCTATCGACACCTATATCTGAAATGCCTATCGACACCTATTTTTGAAATGCCTATCGGAAACTACATCTGAAATGCCTATCAGCACCTATATTTGAAATGCCTATCGGCAACCATATCTGGAATGCCTATCGGCACCTATATTTGAAATGCCTATCGGCTTCTATATCTGAAATGCCTATCGGCACCTATTTTTAAAATGCCAATCGGCAACTATATCTGAAATGCCTATCGGCACCTATATCTGAAATGCCTATCGACACCTATATCTGAAATGCCTATCGACACCTATATCTGAAATGCCTATCGACACCTATATCTGAATTGCCTATCGACACCTATATCTGAAATGCCTATTGACACCTATATCTGAAATGCCTATCGACACCTATATCTGAAATGCCTATCGACACCTATATCTGAAATGCCTATCGACACCTATATCTGAAATGCCTATCGACACCTATTTTTGAAATGCCTATCGGACTATACATCTGAAATGCCTATCAGCACCTATATTTGAAATGCCTATCGGCAACCATATCTGGAAAGCCTATCGGCACCTATATTTAAAATGCCTATCGGCTTCTATATCTGAAATGCCTATCGGCACCTATTTTTAAAATGCCAATCGGCAACTATATCTGAAATGTCTATCGGCACCTTTATCTGAAATGCCTATCGACACCTATATCTGAAATGCCTATCGACACCTATATCTGAAATGCCTATCGACACCTATATCTGAAATGCCTATCGACACCTATATCTGAAATGCCTATCGACACCTTTATCTGAAATGCCTATCGACACCTATATCTGAAATGCCTATCGACACCTATATCTGAAATGCCTATCGACACCTATATCTGAAATGCCTATCGACACCTATATCTGAAATGCCTATCAACACCTATATCTGAAATGCCTATCGACACCTATTTTTGAAATGCCTATCGGAAACTACATCTGAAATGCCTATCAGCACCTATATTTGAAATGCCTATCGGCAACCATATCTGGAATGCCTATCGGCACCTATATTTGAAATGCCTATCGGCTTCTATATCTAAAATGCCTATCGGCACCTATTTTTAAAATGCCAATCGGCAACTATATCTGAAATGCCTATCGGCTCCTATATCTGAAATGCCTATCGACACCTATATCTGAAATGCCTATCGACACCTATATCTGAAATGCCTATCGACACCTATATCTGAAATGCCTATCGACACCTATATCTGAAATGCCTATCGACACCTATATCTGAAATGCCTATCGACACCTATATCTGAAATGCCTATCGACACCTATATCTGAAATGCCTATCGTCACCTATTTTTGAAATGCCTATCGGAAACTACATCTGAAATGCCTATCAGCACCTATATTTGAAATGCCTATCGGCAACCATATCTGGAATGCCTATCGGCACCTATATTTGAAATGCCTATCGGCTTCTATATCTGAAATGCCTATCGGCACCTATTTTTAAAATGCCAATCGGCAACTATATCTGAAATGCCTATCGGCACCTATATCTGAAATGCCTATCGACACCCATATCTGAAATGCCTATCGACACCTATATCTGAAATGCCTATCGACACCTATTTTTGAAATGCCTATCGGAAACTACATCTGAAATGCCTATCAGCACCTATATTTGAAATGCCTATCGGCAACCATATCTGGAATGCCTATCGGCACCTATATTTGAAATGCCTATCGGCTTCTATATCTGAAATGCCTATCGGCACCTATTTTTAAAATGCCAATCGGAAACTATATCTGAAATGCCTATCGGCACCTATATCTGAAATGCCTATCGACACCTATATCTAAAATGCCTATCGACACCTATATCTGAAATGCCTATCGACACCTATATCTGAAATGCCTATCGACACCTATATCTGAAATGCCTATCGACACCTATATCTGAAATGCCTATCGACACCTATATCTGAAATGCCTATCGACACCTATTTTTGAAATGCCTATCGGAAACTACATCTGAAATGCCTATCAGCACCTATATTTGAAATGCCTATCGGCAACCATATCTGGAATGCCTATCGGCACCTATATTTGAAATGCCTATCGGCTTCTATATCTGAAATGCCTATCGGCACCTATTTTTAAAATGCAAATCGGCAACTATATCTGAAATGCCTATTGGCACCTCTATCTGAAATGCCTATCGACACCTATATCTGAAAAGCCTATCGACACCTATATCTGAAATGCCTATCGACACCTATATCTGAAATGCCTATCGACACCTATATCTGAAATGCCTATCGACACCTATATCTGAAATGCCTATCGACACCTATATCTGAAATGCCTATCGACACCTATATCTGAAATGCCTATCGACACCTAGTTTTGAAATGCCTATCGGAAACTACATCTGAAATGCCTATCAGCACCTATATTTGAAATGCCTATCGGCAACCATAACTGGAATGCCTATCGGCACCTATATTTGAAATGCCTATCGGCTTCTATATCTGAAATGCCTATCGGCACCTATTTTTAAAATGCCAATCGGCAACTATATCTGAAATGCCTATCGGCACCTATATCTGAAATGCCTATCGACACCTATATCTGAAATGCCTATCGACACCTATATCTGAAATGCCTATCGACACCTATATCTGAAATGCCTATCGACACCTATATCTGAAATGCCTATCGACACCTATATCTGAAATGCCTATCGACACCTGTATCTGAAATGCCTATCGACACCTATATCTGAAATGCCTATCGAAACCTATATCTGAAATGCCTATCGACACCTATTTTTGAAATGCCTATCGGAAATTACATCTGAAATGCCTATCAGCACCTATATTTGAAATGTCTATCGGCAACCATATCTGGAATGCCTATCGGCACCTATATTTGAAATGCCTATCGGCTTCTATATCTGAAATGCCTTTCGGCACCTATTTTTAAAATGCCAATCGGCAACTATATCTGAAATGCCTATCGGCACCTATATCTGAAATGCCTATCGACACCTATATCTGAAATGCTTATCGACACCTATATCTGAAATGCCTATCGACAAATATATCTGAAATGCCTATCGACACTTATATCTGAAATGCCTATCGACACCTATATCTGAAATGCCTATCGACACCTATATCTGAAATGCCTATCGAGACCTATAACTGAAATGCCTATCGACACTTATTTTTGAAATGCCTATCGGAAACTACATCTGAAATGCCTATCAGCACCTATATTTGAAATGCCTATCGGCAACCATATCTGGAATGCCTATCGGCACCTATATTTGAAATGCCTATCGGCTTCTATATCTGAAATGCCTATCGGCACCTATTTTTAAAATGCCAATCGGCAACTATATCTGAAATGCCTATCGACACCTATATCTGAAATGCCTATCGACACCTATATCTGAAATGCCTATCGACACCTATATCTGAAATGCCTATCGACACCTATTTTTGAAATGCCTATCGGAAACTACATCTGAAATGCCTATCAGCACCTATATTTGAAATGCCTATCGGCAACCATATCTGGAATGCCTATCGGCACCTATATTTGAAATGCCTATCGGCTTCTATATCTGAAATGCCTATCGGCACCTATTTTTAAAATGCCAATCGGCAACTATATCTGAAATGCCTATCGGCACCTATATCTGAAATGCCTATCGACACCTATATCTGAAATGCCTATCGACACCTATATCTGAAATGCCTATCGACACCTATATCTGAAATGCCTATCGACACCTATATCTGAAATGCCTATCGACACCTATTTTAGAAATGCCTATCGGAAACTACATCTGAAATGCCTATCAGCACCTATATTTTAAATGCCTATCGGCAACCATATCTGGAATGCCTATCGGCACCTATATTTGAAATGCCTATCGGCTTCTATATCTGAAATGCCTATCGGCACCTATTTTTAAAATGCCAATCGGCAACTATATCTGAAATGCCTATCGGCACCTATATCTGAAATGCCTATCGACACCTATATCTGAAATGCCTATCGACACCTATATCTGAAATGCCTATCGACACCTATATCTGAAATGCCTATCGACACCTATATCTGAAATGCCTATCGATACCTATATCTGAAATACCTATTGACACCTATATCTGAAATGCCTATCGACACCTATATCTGAAATGCCTATCGACACCTATATCTGAAATGCCTATCGACACCTATATCTGAAATGCCTATCGACACCTATTTTTGAAATGCCTATCGGAAACTACATCTGAAATGCCTATCAGCACCTATATTTGAAATGCCTATCGGCAACCATATCTGGAATGCCTATCGGCACCTATATTTGAAATGCCTATCGGCTTCTATATCTGAAATGCCTATCGGCACCTATTTTTAAAATGCCAATGGGCTAATATATCTGAAATGCCTATCGGCACCTATATCTGAAATGCCTATCGACACCTATATCTGAAATGCCTATCGACACCTATATCTGAAATTCCTATCGACACCTATATCTGAAATGCCTATCGACACCTATATCTGAAATGCCTATCGACACCTATATCTGAAATGCCTATCGACACCTATATCTGAAATGCCTATCGACACCTATTTTTGAAATGCCTATCGGAAACTACATCTGAAATGCCTATCAGCACCTATATTTGAAATGCCTATCGGCAACCATATCTGGAATGCCTATCGGCACCTATATTTGAAATGCCTATCGGCTTCTATATCTGAAATGCCTATCGGCATCTATTTTTAAAATGCCAATCGGCAACTATATCTGAAATGCCTATCGGCACCTATATCTGAAATGCCTATCGACACCTATATCTGAAATGCCTATCGACACCTATATCTGAAATGCCTATCGACACCTATATCTGAAATGCCTATCGACACCTATATCTGAAATGCCTATCGACACCTATTTTTGAAATGCCTATCGGAAACTACATCTGAAATGCCTATCAGCACCTATATTTGAAATGCCTAAAGGCAACCATATCTGGAATGCCTATCGGCACCTATATTTGAAATGCCCATCGACTTCTATATCTGAAATGCCTATCGGCACCTATTTTTAAAATGCCAATCGGCAACTATATCTGAAATGCCTATCGGCACCTATATCTGAAATGCCTATCGACACCTATATCTGAAATGCCTATCGACACCTATATCTGAAATGCCTATCGACACCTATATCTGAAATGCCTATCGACACCTATATCTGAAATGCCTATCGACACCTATATCTGAAATGCCTATCGACACCTATATCTGAAATGCCTATTGACACCTATATCTGAAATGCCTATCGACACCTATTATCGAAATGCCTATCGGAAACTACATCTGAAATGCCTATCAGCACCTATATTTGAAATGCCTATCGGCAACCATATCTGGAATGCCTATCGGCACCTATATTTGAAATGCCTATCGGCTTCTATATCTGAAATGCCTATCGGCACCTATTTTTAAAATGCCAATCGGCAACTATATCTGAAATGCCTATCGGCTCCTATATCTGAAATGCCTATCGACACCTATATCTGAAATGCCTATCGACACCTATATCTGAAATGCCTATCGACACCTATATCTGAAATGCTTATCGACACCTATATCTGAAATGCCTATCGACACCTATATCTGAAATGCCTATCGACACCTATATCTGTAATGCCTATCGACACCTATATCTGAAATGCCTATCGACACCTATTTTTGAAATGCCTATCGGAAACTACATCTGAAATGCCTATCAGCACCTATATTTGAAATGCCTATCGGCAACCATATCTGGAATGCCTATCGGCACCTATATTTGAAATGCCTATCGGCTTCTATATCTGAAATGCCTATCGGCACCTATTTTTAAAATGCCAATCGGCAACTATATCTGAAATGCCTATCGGCACCTATATCTGAAATGCCTATCGACACCTATATCTGAAATGCCTATCGACACCTATATCTGAAATGCCTATCGACACCTATATCTGAAATGCCAATCGACACCTATATCTAAAATGCCTATCGACACCTATATCTGAAATGCCTATCGACACATATATCTGAAATGCCTATCGACACCTATATCTGAAATGCCTATCGACACCTATTTTTGAAATGCCTATCGGAAACTACATCTGAAATGCCTATCAGCACCTATATTTGAAATGCCTATCGGCAACCATATCTGGAATGCCTATCGGCACCTATATTTGAAATGCCTATCGGCTTCTATATCTGAAATGCCTATCGGCACCTATTTTTAAAATGCCAATCGGCAACTATATCTGAAATGCCTATCGGCACCTATATCTGAAATGCCTATCGACACCTATATCTGAAATGCCTATCGACACCTATATCTGAAATGCCTATCGACACCTATATCTGAAATGCCTATCGACACCTATATCTGAAATGCCTATCGACACCTATATCTGAAATGCCTATCGACACCTATTTTTGAAATGCCTATCGGAAACTACATCTGAAATGCCTATCAGCACCTATATTTGAAATGCCTATCGGCAACCATATCTGGAATGCCTATCGGCACCTATATTTGAAATGCCCATCGGCTTCTATATCTGAAATGCCTATCGGCAAATGTTTTTAAAATGCCAATCGGCAACTATATCTGAAATGCCTATCGGCACCTATATCTGAAATGCCTATCGACACCTATATCTGAAATGCCTATCGACACCTATATCTGAAATGCCTATCGACACCTATATCTGAAATGCCTATCGACACCTATATCTGAAATGCCTATCGACACCTATATCTGAAATGCCTATCGACATCTATATCTGAAATGCCTATCGACACCTATATCTGAAATGCCTATCGACACCTATATCTGAAATGCCTATCGACACCTATTTTTGAAATGCCTATCGGAAACTACATCTGAAATGCCTATCAGCACCTATATTTGAAATGCCTATCGGCTTCTATATCTGAAATGCCTATCGGCACCTATTTTTAAAATGCCAATCGGCAACTATATCTGAAATGCCTATTGGCACCTATATCTGAAATGCCTATCGACACCTATATCTGAAATGCCTATCGACACCTATATCTGAAATGCCTATCGACACCTATATCTGAAATGCCTATCGACACCTATATCTGAAATGCCTATCGACACCTATATCTGAAATGCCTATCGACACCTATATCTGAAATGCCTATCGACACCTAGTTTTGAAATGCCTATGGGAAACTACATCTGAAATGCCTATCAGCACCTATATTTGAAATGCCTATCGGCAACCATATCTGGAATGCCTATCGGCACCTATATTTGAAATGCCTATCGGCTTCTATATCTGATATGCCTATCGGCACCTATTTTTAAAATGCCAATCGGCAACTATATCTGAAATGCCTATCGGCACCTATATCTGAAATGCCTATCGACACCTATATCTGAAATGCCTATCGACACCTATATCTGAAATGCCTATCGACACCTATATCTGAAATGCCTATCGACACCTATATCTGAAATGCCTATCGACACCTATATCTTAAATGCCTATCGACACCTATATCTGAAATGCCTATCGACACCTATATCTGAAATGCCTATCGACACCTATATCTGAAATGCCTATCGACAGCTATATCTGAAATGCCTATCGACGCCTATTTTTGAAATGCCTATCGGAAATTACATCTGAAATGCCTATCAGCACCTATATTTGAAATGTCTATCTGCAACCATATCTGGAATGCCTATCGGCACCTATATTTGAAATGCCTATCGGCTTCTATATCTGAAATGCCTATCGGCACCTATATCTGAAATGCCTATCGACACCTATATCTGAAATGCCTATCGACACCTATATCTGAAATGCCTATCGACAGCTATATCTGAAATGCCTATCGACACCTATTTTTGAAATGCCTATCGGAAACTACATCTGAAATGCCTATCAGCACCTATATTTGAAATGCCTATCGGCAACCATATCTGGAATGCCTATCGGCACTTATATTTGAAATGCCTATCGGCTTCTATATCTGAAATGCCTATCGGCACCTATTTTTAAAATGCCAATCGGCAACTATATCTGAAATGCCTATCGGCACCTATATCTGAAATGCCTATTGACACCTATATCTGAAATGCCTATCGACACCTATATCTGAAATGCCTATCGACACCTATATCTGAAATGCCTATCGACAGCTATATCTGGAATGCCTATCGGCACCTATATTTGAAATGCCTATCGGCTTCTATATCTGAAATGCCTTTCGGCACCTATTTTTAAAATGCCAATCGGCAACTATATCTGAAATGCCTATCGGCACCTATATCTGAAATGCCTATCGACACCTATATCTGAAATGCCTATCGACACCTATATCTGAAATGCCTATCGACAAATATATCTGAAATGCCTATCGACACCTATATCTGAAATGCCTATCGACACCTATATCTGAAATGCCTATCGACACCTATATCTAAAATGCCTATCGACACCTATATCTGAAATGCCTATCGACACTTATTTTTGAAATGCCTATCGGAAACTACATCTGAAATGCCTATCAGCACCTATATTTGAAATGCCTATCGGCAACCATATCTGGAATGCCTATCGGCACCTATATTTGAAATGCCTATCGGCTTCTATATCTGAAATGCCTATCGGCACCTATTTTTAAAATGCCAATCGGCAACTATATCTGAAATGCCTATCGGCACCTATATCTGAAATGCCTATCGACACCTATATCTGAAATGCCTATCGACACCTATATCTGAAATGCCTATCGACACCTATATCTGAAATGCCTATCGACACCTATATCTGAAATGCCTATCGACATCTATATCTGAAATGCCTATCGACACCTATATCTGAAATGCCTATCGACACCTATATCTGAAATGCCAATCGACACCTATTTTTGAAATGCCTATCGGAAACTACATCTGAAATGCCTATCAGCACTTATATTTGAAATGCCTATCGGCAACCATATCTGGAATGCCTATCGGCACCTATATTTGAAATGCCTATCGGCTTCAATATCTGAAATGCCTATCGGGACCTATTTTTAAAATGCCAATCGGCAACTATATCTGAAATGCCTATCGGCACCTATATCTGAAATGCCTATCGACACCTTTATCTGAAATGCCTATCGACACCTATATCTGAAATGCCTATCGACATCTATATCTGAAATGCCTATCGACACCTATATCTGAAATGCCTATCGACACCTATATCTGAAATGCCTATCGACACATATATCTGAAATGCCTATCGACACCTATATCTGAAATGCCTATCGACACCTATATCTGAAATGCCTATCGACACCTTTATCTGAAATGCCTATCGACACCTATATCTGAAATGCCTATCGACACCTATATCTGAAATGCCTATCGACACCTATATCTGAAATGCCTATCGACACCTATATCTGAAATGCCTATCGACACCTATATCTGAAATGCCTATCGACACCTATTTTTGAAATGCCTATCGGAAACTACATCTGAAATGCCTATCAGCACCTATATTTGAAATGCCTATCGGCAACTATATCTGAAATGCCTATCGACACCTATATCTGAAATGCCTATCGACACCTATATCTGAAATGCCTATCGACACCTATAACTGAAATGCCTATCGACACCTATATCTGAAATGCCTATCGACACCTATAACTG
Organism: Venustoraphidia nigricollis; assembly: GCA_034508555.1. NCBI lineage: Eukaryota > Metazoa > Arthropoda > Insecta > Raphidioptera > Raphidiidae > Venustoraphidia > Venustoraphidia nigricollis. The sequence continues at coordinate 54,233 of JAVRKA010000443.1, read as the reverse complement.
AAATGCCTATCGACACCTATATCTGAAATGCCTACCGACACCTATATTTGAAATGCCTATCGACACCTATATCTGAAATGCCTATCGACACCTATATCTGAAATGCCTATCGACACCTATTTTTGAAATGCCTATCGGAAACTACATCTGAAATGCCTATCAGCACCTATATTTGAAATGCCTATCGGCAACCATATCTGGAATGCCTATCGGCACCTATATTTGAAATGCCTATCGGCTTCTATATCTGAAATGCCTATCGGCACCTATTTTTAAAATGCCAATTGGCAACTATATCTGAAATGCCTATCGGCACCTATATCTGAAATGCCTATCGACACCTATATCTAAAATGCCTATCGACACCTATATCTGAAATGCCTATCGACACCTATATCTGAAATGCCTATCGACACCTATATCTGAAATGCCTATCGACACCTATATCTGAAATGCCTATCGACACCTATATCTGAAATGCCTATCGACACCTATTTTTGAAATGCCTATCGGAAACTACATCTGAAATGCCTATCAGCACCTATATTTGAAATGCCTATCGGCAACCATATCTGGAATGCCTATCGGCACCTATATTTGAAATGCCTATCGGCTTCTATATCTGAAATGCCTATCGGCACCTATTTTTAAAATGCAAATCGGCAACTATATCTGAAATGCTTATTGGCACCTATATCTGAAATGCCTATCGACACCTATATCTGAAAAGCCTATCGACACCTATATCTGAAATGCCTATCGACACCTATATCTGAAATGCCTATCGACACCTATATCTGAAATGCCTATCGACACCTATATCTGAAATGCCTATCGACACCTATATCTGAAATGCCTATCGACACCTATATCTGAAATGCCTATCGACACCTAGTTTTGAAATGCCTATCGGAAACTACATCTGAAATGCCTATCAGCACCTATATTTGAAATGCCTATCGGCAACCATATCTGGAATGCCTATCGGCACCTATATTTGAAATGCCTATCGGCTTCTATATCTGAAATGCCTATCGGCACCTATTTTTAAAATGCCAATCGGCAACTATATCTGAAATGCCTATCGGCACCTATATCTGAAATGCCTATCGACACCTATATCTGAAATGCCTATCGACACCTATATCTGAAATGCCTATCGACACCTATATCTGAAATGTCTATCGACATCTATATCTGAAATGCCTATCGACACCTATATCTGAAATGCCTATCGACACCTATATCTGAAATGCCTATCGACACCTATATCTGAAATGCCTATCGAAACCTATATCTGAAATGCCTATCGACACCTATTTTTGAAATGCCTATCGGAAATTACATCTGAAATGCCTATCAGCACCTATATTTGAAATGTCTATCGGCAACCATATCTGGAATGCCTATCGGCACCTATATTTGAAATGCCTATCGGCTTCTATATCTGAAATGCCTTTCGGCACCTATTTTTAAAATGCCAATCGGCAACTATATCTGAAATGCCTATCGGCACCTATATCTGAAATGCCTATCGACACCTATATCTGAAATGCTTATCGACACCTATATCTGAAATGCCTATCGACAAATATATCTGAAATGCCTATCGACACTTATATCTGAAATGCCTATCGACACCTATATCTGAAATGCCTATCGACACCTATATCTGAAATGCCTATCGAGACCTATAACTGAAATGCCTATCGACACTTATTTTTGAAATGCCTATCGGAAACTACATCTGAAATGCCTATCAGCACCTATATTTGAAATGCCTATCGGCAACCATATCTGGAATGCCTATCGGCACCTATATTTGAAATGCCTATCGGCTTCTATATCTGAAATGCCTATCGGCACCTATTTTTAAAATGCCAATCGGCAACTATATCTGAAATGCCTATCGGCACCTATATCTGAAATGCCTATCGACACCTATATCTGAAATGCCTATCGACACCTATATCTGAAATGCCTATCGACACCTATATCTGAAATGCCTATCGACACCTAGATCTGAAATGCCTATCGACACCTATATCTGAAATGCCTATCGACACCTATATCTGAAATGCCTATCGACACCTATATCTGAACTGCCTATCGACACCTATTTTTGAAATGCCTATCGGAAACTACATCTGAAATGCCTATCAGCACCTATATTTGAAATGCCTATCGGCAACCATATCTGGAATGCCTATCGGCACCTATATTTGAAATGCCTATCGGCTTCTATATCTGAAATGCCTATCGGCACCTATTTTTAAAATGCCAATCGGAAACTATATCTGAAATGCCTATCGGCACCTATATCTGAAATGCCTATCGACACCTTTATCTGAAATGCCTATCGACACCTATATCTGAAATGCCTATCGACACCTATATCTGAAATGCCTATCGACACCTATATCTGAAATGCCTATCGACACATATATCTGAAATGCCTATCGACACCTATATCTGAAATGCCTATCGACACCTATATCTGAAATGCCTATCGACACCTATATCTGAAATGCCTATCGACACCTATTTTTGAAATGCCTATCGGAAACTACATCTGAAATGCCTATCAGCACCTATATTTGAAATGCCTATCGGCAACCATATCTGGAATGCCTATCGGCAACTATATTTGAAATGCCTATCGGCTTCTATATCTGAAATGCCTATCGGCACCTATTTTTAAAATGCCAATCGGCAACTATATCTGAAATGCCTATCGGCACCTATATCTGAAATGCCTATCGACACCTATATCTGAAATGCCTATCGACACCTATATCTGAAATGCCTATCGACACCTATATCTGAAATGCCTATCGACACCTATATCTGAAATGCCTATCGACACCTATATCTGAAATGCCTATCGACACCTATATCTGAAATGCCTATCTACACCTATTTTAGAAATGCCTATCGGAAACTACATCTGAAATGCCTATCAGCACCTATATTTTAAATGCCTATCGGCAACCATATCTGGAATGCCTATCGGCACCTATATTTGAAATGCCTATCGGCTTTTATATCTGAAATGCCTATCGGCACCTATTTTTAAAATGCCAATCGGCAACTATATCTGAAATGCCTATCGGCACCTATATCTGAAATGCCTATCGACACCTATATCTGAAATGCCTATCGACACCTATATCTGAAATGCCTATCGACACCTATATCTGAAATGCCTATCGACACCTATATCTGAAATGCCTATCGACACCTATATCTGAAATGCCTATCGACACCTATATCTAAAATGCCTATCGACACCTATATCTGAAATGCCTATCGACACCTATATCTGAAATGCCTATCGACACCTATATCTGAAATGCCTATCGACACCTATTTTTGAAATGCCTATCGGAAACTACATCTGAAATGCCTATCAGCACCTATATTTGAAATGCCTATCGGCAACCATATCTGGAATGCCTATCGGCACCTATATTTGAAATGCCTATCGGCTTCTATATCTGAAATGCCTATCGGCATCTATTTTTAAAATGCCAATCGGCAACTATATCTGAAATGCCTATCGGCACCTATATCTGAAATGCCTATCGACACCTATATCTGAAATGCCTATCGACACCTATATCTGAAATGCCTATCGACACCTATATCTGAAATACCTATCGACACCTATATCTGAAATGCCTATCGACACCTATATCTGAAATGCCTATCGACACCTATTTTTGAAATGCCTATCGGAAACTACATCTGAAATGCCTATCAGCACCTATATTTGAAATGCCTATCGGCAACCATATCTGGAATGCCTATCGGCACCTATATTTGAAATGCCTATCGACTTCTATATCTGAAATGCCTATCGGCACCTATTTTTAAAATGCCAATCGGCAACTATATCTGAAATGCCTATCGGCACCTATATCTGAAATGCCTATCGACACCTATATCTGAAATGCCTATCGACACCTATATCTGAAATGCCTATCGACACCTATATCTGAAATGCCTATCGACACCTATATCTGAAATGCCTATCGACACCTATATCTGAAATACCTATCGACACCTATATCTGAAATGCCTATCGACACCTATATCTGAAATGCCTATCGACACCTATTTTTGAAATGCCTATCGGAAACTACATCTGAAATGCCTATCGGCACCTATATCTGAAATGCCTATCGACACCTATATCTGAAATGCCTATCGACACCTATATCTAAAATGCCTATCGACACCTATATCTGAAATGCCTATCGACACCTATATCTGAAATGCCTATCGACACCTATATCTGAAATGCCTATCGACACCTATATCTGAAATGCCTATCGACACCTATATCTGAAATGCCTATCGACACCTATTTTTGAAATGCCTATCGGAAACTACATCTGAAATGCCTATGAGCACCTATATTTGAAATGCCTATCGGCAACCATATCTGAAATGCCTATCGACACCTATATCTGAAATGCCTATCGACACCTATATCTGAAATGCCTATCGACACCTATATCTGAAATGCCTATCGACACCTATATCTGAAATGCCTAATGACACCTATATCTGAAATGCCTATCGACACTTATTTTTGAAATGCCTATCGGAAACTACATCTGCAATGCCTATCAGCACCTATATTTGAAATGCCTATCGGCAACCATATCTGGAATGCCTATCGGCACCTATATTTGAAATGCCTATCGGCTTCTATATCTGAAATGCCTATCGGCACCTATTTTTAAAATGCCAATCGGCAACTATATCTGAAATGCCTATCGCCACCTATATCTGAAATGCCTATCGACACCTATATCTGAAATGCCCATCGACACCTATATCTGAAATGCCTATCGACACTTATATCTGAAATGCCTATCGACACCTATATCTGAAATGCCTATCGACACCTATATCTGAAATGCCTATCGACACCTATATCTGAAATGCCTATCGACACCTATATCTGAAATGCCTATCGACACCTATATCTGAAATGCCTATCGACACCTATTTTTGAAATGCCTATCGGAAACTACATCTGAAATGCCTATCAGCACCTATATTTGAAATGCCTATCGGCAACCATATCTGAAATGCCTATCGACACCTATATTTGAAATACCTATCGGCCTCTATATCTGAAAAGCCTATCGGCACCTGTTTTTAAAATGCCAATCGGCAACTATATCTGAAATGCCTATCGGCACCTATATCTGAAATGCCTATCGGCATCAATTTTTGAAATGCCTATCGGAAACTACATCTAAACTGCCTATAAGCACCTATATTTGAAATGCCTATCGGCAACCATATCTGGAATGCCTATCGGCACCTATATTTGAAATGCCTATCGGCTTCTATATCTGAAATGCCTATCGGCACCTATTTTTAAAATGCCAATTGGCAACTATATCTGAAATGCCTATCGGCACCTATTTTTGAAATGCCTATCGGAAACTACATTTGAAATGCCTATCAGCACCTATATTTGAAATGCCTATCGGCAACCATATCTGAATTGCCTATCGACACCTATATTTGAAATACCTATCGGCTTCTATATCTGAAATGCCTATCGGCACCTATTTTAAAAATGCCAATCGGCAACTATATCTGAAATGCCTATCGGCACCTATATTTGAAATGCCTATCGGCACCAATTTTTTTAATGCCTATCGGAAACTACATCTGAAATGCCTATCAGCACCTATATTTGAAATGCCTATCGGCAACCATATCTGGAATGCCTATCGGCACCTATATTTAAAATGCCTATCGGCTTCTATATCTGAAATGCCTATCGGCACCTATTTTTAAAATGCCAATCGGCAACTATATCTGAAATGCATATCGGCACCTATATCTGAAATGCTTATCGGCACCTATTTTTGAAATGCCTATCGGAAACTACATCTGAAATGCCTATCAGCACCTATATTTGAAATGCCTATCGGCAACCATATCTGGAATGCCTATCGGCACCTATATTTGAAATGCCTATCGACTTCTATATCTGAAATGCCTATCGGCACCTATTTTTAAAATGCCAATCGGCAACCATGTCTGAAATGCCTATCGGCACCTATATCTGAAATGCCTATCGACATCTATTTTTGAATTGCCTATCGGAATCTACATCTGAAATGCCTATCAGCACCTATATTTGAAATGCCTATCGGCAACCACATCAGAAATGCCTATCGGCACCTATATCTGAAATGCCTTTCGCCATTCATATCTGAAATGCCTATCGACACCTATATTTGAAATGCCTATCGGCACCTATATTTTAAATGCCTATCGGCAACTATATCTGATATCCCTATCGGCACCTATATCTGAAATGCCTATCGGCACCTATTTTTGAAATGCCTATCGAAAACTACATCTAAAATGCCTATCGGCACCTATTTTTAAAATGCCAATCGGCAACTATATCTGAAATGCCTATCGGCACCTATATCTGAAATACCTATCGGCACCTATTTTTGAAATGCCTATCGGAAACAACATCTGAAATGCCTATCAGCACCTATATTTGAAATGCTTATCGGCAACCATATCTGAAATGCCTATCGACACCTATATTTGAAATCCCTATCGGCTTCTATATCTGAAATGCCTATCGGCACTTTTTTTTAAAATGCCAATCGGCAACTATATCTGAAAAGCCTATCGGCACCTATATCTTAAATACCTATCGGCATCAATTTTTAAAATGCTTATCGGAAACTACATCTAAAATGCCTATCAGCACCTATATTTGAAATGCCTATCGGCAACCATAATTGGAATGCCTATCGGCACCTATATCTGAAATGCCTATCGGCACCTATATCTGAAATGCCTGTCGGCACCTATATCTGAAATGCCTATCGGCTCCTATTTTTGAAATGCCTTTCGGAAACTACATCTGAAATGCCTATCTGCTCCTATATTTGAAATACCTATCGGCAACCATATCTGAAATGCCTATCGACACCTATATTTGAAATACCTATCGGCCTCTATATCTGAAATGCCTATCGGCACCTGTTTTTAAAATGCCAATCGTCAACTATATCTGAAATGCCTATCGGCACCTATATCTGAAATGCCTATCGGCATCAATTTTTGAAATGCCTATCGGAAACTACATCTAAACTGCCTATAAGCACCTATATTTGAAATGCCTATCGGCAACCATATCTGGAATGCCTATCGGCACCTATATTTGAAATACCTATCGGCTTCTATATCTGAAATGCCTATCGGCACCTATTTTTAAAATGCCAATTGGCAACTATAAGTGAAATGCCTATCGGCACCTATATCTGAAATGCCTATCGGCACCTATTTTTGAAATGCCTATCGTAAACTACATCTGAAATGCTTATCAGCACCTATATTTGAAATGCCTATCGGCTTCTATATCTGAAATGCCTATCGGCACCTATTTTTAAAATGCCAATCGGCAACTATATCTGAAATGCCTATCAGCACCCATATTTGAAATGCCTATCGGCAACCATATCTGAAATGCCTATCGACACCTATATTCGAAATACCTCTCGGCTTCTATATCTGAAATGTCTATCGGCAACTATTTTTAAAATGCCAATCGGCAACTATATCTGAAATGCCAATCGGCACCTATATCTGAAATGCCTATCGGCACCTATTTTTGAAATGCCTACCGGAAACTACATTTGAAATGCCTATCAGCACCTATATTTGAAATGCCTATCGGCAACCATATCTGAATTGCCTATCGACACCTATATTTGAAATACCTATCGGCTTCTATATCTGAAATGCCTATCGGCACCTATTTTTAAAATGCCAATCGGCAACTATATCTGAAATGCCTATCGGCACCTATATTTGAAATGCCTATCGGCACCAATTTTTTTAATGCCTATCGGAAACTACATCTGAAATGCCTATCAGCACCTATATTTGAAATGCCTATCGGCAACCATATCTGAAATGCCTATCGGCACCTATTTTTGAAATGCCTATCGGAAACTACATCTGAAATGCCTATCAGCACCTATATTTGAAATGCCTATCGGCAACCATATCCGGAATGCCAATCGGCACCTATATTTGAAATGCCTATCGGCTTCTATATCTGAAATGCCTATCGGCACCTATTTTTAAAATGCCAATCGGCAACCATGTCTGAAATGCCTATCGGCCCTATATCTGAAATGCCTATCGGCACCTATTTTTGAAATGCCTATCGGAAACTACATCTGAAATGCCTATCAGCACCTATATTTGAAATGCCTATCGGCAACCATATCTGGAATGCCTATCGGCACCTATATTTGAAATGCCTATCGGCTTCTATTTCTGAAATGCCTATCGGCACCTATTTTTAAAATGCCAATCGGCAACTATATCTGAAATGCCTATCGGCACCTATATCTGAAATGCCTATCGACACCTATTTTTGAAATGCCTATCGGAAACTACATCTGAAATGCCTATCAGCACCTATATTTGAAATGCCTATCGGCAACCACATCAAAAATGCCTATCGGCACCTATATCTGAAATGCCTTTCGGCATTCATATCTGAAATGCCTATCGACACCTATATTTGAAATGCCTATCGGCACCTATATTTTAAATGCCTATCGGCAACTATATCTGATATGCCTATCGGCACCTATATCTGAAATGCCTATCGGCACCTATTTTTGAAATGCCTATCGGAAACTACATCTAAAATGCCTATCGGCACCTATTTTTAAAATGCCAATCGGCAACTATATCTGAAATGCCTATCGGCACCTATTTTTTTATTTGCCTATCGGAAACTACATCTGAAATGCCTATCAGCACCTATATTTGAAATGCCTATCGGCAACCATATCTGAAATGCCTATCGACACCTATATTTGAAATACCTATTGGCTTCTATATCTGAAATGCCTATCGGCACCTATTTTTAAAATGCCAATCGGCAAATATATCTGAAATGCCTATCGGCACCTATATCTTAAATGCCTATCGGCATCAATTTTTTAAATGTCTATCGGAAACTACATCTAAAATGCCTATCAGCACCTATATTTGAAATGCCTATCGGCAACCATATCTGGAATGCCTATCGCCACCTATACTTGAAATGCCTATCGGCTTCTATATCTGAAATGCTTATCGGCACCTATTTTTAAAATGCCAATTGGCAACTATATCTGAAATGGCTATCAACACCTATATCTGAAATGCCTATCGGCACCTCTTTTTGAAATGCCTATCGGAAACTACATCTGAAATGCCTATCAGCACCTATATTTGAAATGCCTATCGGCAACCATATCTGGAATGCCTATCGGCACCTATATTTGAAATGCCTATCGGCTTCTATATCTGAAATGCCTATCGGCACCTATTTTTAAAATGCCAATCGGCAACTATATCTGAGATGCCTAACGGCACCTATATCTGAAATGCCTATCGACACCTATTTTTGAAATGCCTATCGGAAACTACATCTGAAATGCCTATCAGCACCTATATTTGAAATGCCTATCGGCAACCATAAATGGAATGCCTATCGGCACCTATATTTGAAATGCCTATCGGCTTCTATATCTGAAATGCCTATCGGCACCTATTTTTAAAATGCTAATCAGCAACTATATCTGAAATGCCTTTCGGCATTAATATCTGAAATGCCTATCGACACCTATATTTAAAATGCCTATTGGCACCTATATTTTAAATGCCTATCGGCAACTATATCTGATATGCCTATCGGCACCTATATCTGAAATGCCTATCGGCACCAATTTTTTAATTGCCTATCGGAAACTACATCTGAAATGCCTATCAGCACCTATATTTGAAATGCCTATCGGCAACCATATCTGGAATGCCTATCGGCACCTATATTTAAAATGCCTATCGGCTTCTATATCTGAAATGCCTATCGGCACCTATTTTTAAAATGCCAATCGACAACTATATCTGAAATGCCTATCAGCACCTATATCTGAAATGCCTATCGGCACCTATTTTTGAAATGCCTATCGAAAACTACATCTGAAATGCCTATCAGCACCTATATTTGAAATGCCTATCGGCAATCATATCTGGAATGCCTATCGGCACCTATATTTGAAATGCCTATCGGCTTCTATATCTGAAATGCCTATCGGCACCTATTTTTAAAATGCCAATCGGCAACTATATCTGAAATGCCTATCGGCACCTATATCTGAAATGCCTATCGGCACCTCTTTTTGAAATGCCTATCGGAAACTACATCTGAAATGCCTATCAGCACCTATATTTGAAATGCCTATCGGCAACCATATCTGGAATGCCTATCGGCACCTATATTTGAAATGCCTATCGGCTTCTATATCTGAAATGCCTATCGGCACCTATTTTTAAAATGCCAATCGGCAACTATATCTGAAATGCCTATCGGCACCTATATCTGAAATGCCAATCGGCACCTATATCTGAAATGCCTATCGGCACCTATTTTTTCATTTGCCTATCGGAAACTACATATGAAATGCCTATCAGCACCTATATTTGACATGCTTATCGGCAACCATATCTGAAATGCCTATCGACACCTATATTTGAAATACCTATCGGCTTCTATATCTGAAATGCCTATCGGCACCTATTTTTTAAATGCCAATCGGCAACTATATCTGAAATGCCTATCGGCACCTATATCTTAAATGCCTATCGGCATCAATTTTGGAAATGACAATCGGAAACTACATCTAAAATGCCTATCAGCACCTATATTTGAAATGCCTATCGGCAACCATATCTGGAATGCCTATCGCCACCTATATTTGAAATGCCTATCGGCTTCTATATCTGAAATACTTATCGGCACCTATTTTTAAAATGCCAATTGGCAACTATATCTGAAATGCCTATCGGCACCTATATCTGAAATGCCTATCGGCACCTTTTTTTGAAATGCCTATCGGAAACTACATCTGAAATGCCTATCAGCACCTATATTTGAAATGCCTATCGGCAACCATATCTGGAATGCCTATCGGCACCTATATTTGAAATGCCTATCGGCTTCTATATCTAAAATGCCTATCGGCACCTATTTTTAAAATGCCAATCGGCAACTATATCTGAAATGCCTATCGGCACCTATATCTGAAATGCCTATCGACACCTATATCTGAAATGCCTATCGACACCTATATCTGAAATGCCTATCGACACCTATATCTGAAATGCCTATCGACACCTATATCTGAAATGCCTATCGACACCTATATCTGAAATGCCTAACGACACCTATATCTGAAATGCCTATCGACACCTATTTTTGAAATGCCTATTGGAAACTACATCTGAAATGCCTATCAGCACCTATATTTGAAATGCCTATCGGCAACCATATCTGGAATGCCTATCGGCACCTATATTTGAAATGCCTATTGGCTTCTATATCTGAAATGCCTATCGGCACCTATTTTTAAAATGCCAATCGGCAACTATATCTGAAATGCCTATCGACACCTATATCTGAAATGCCTATCGACACCTATATCTGAAATGCCTATCGACACCTATATCTGAAATGCCAATCGACACCTATATCTGCAATGCCTATCGACACCTATATCTGAAATGCCTATCGACACCTATATTTGAAATGCCTATCGGCCTCTATATCTGAAATGACTATCGGCACCTATTTTTAAAATGCCAATCGGCAACTATATCTGAAATGCCTATCGGCTCCTATATCTGAAATGCCTATCGACACCTATATCTGAAATGCCTATCGACACCTATATCTGAAATGCCTAACGACACCTATATCTGAAATGCCTATCGACACCTATTTTTGAAATGCCTATTGGAAACTACATCTGAAATGCCTATCAGCACCTATATTTGAAATGCCTATCGGCAACCATATCTGGGATGCCTATCGGCACCTATATTTGAAATGCCTATCGACTTCTATATCTGAAATGCCTATCGGCACCTATTTTTAAAATGCCAATCGGCAACTATATCTGAAATGCCTATCGGCACCTATATCTGAAATGCCTATCGACACCTATATCTGAAATGCCTATCGACACCTATATCTGAAATGCCTATCGACACCTATATCTGAAATGCCTATCGACACCTATATCTGAAATGCCTATCGACACCTATATTTGAAATGCCTATCGGCCTCTATATCTGAAATAACTATCGGCACCTATTTTTAAAATGCCAATCGGCAACTATATCTGAAATGCCTATCGGCTCCTATATCTGAAATGCCTATCGACACCTATATCTGAAATGCCTATCGACACCTATATCTGAAATGCCTATCGACACCTATATCTGAAATGCCTATCGACACCTATATCTGAAATGCCTATCGACACCTATATCTGAAATGCCTATCGACACCTATATCTGAAATGCCTATCGACACCTATATCTGAAATGCCTATCGACACCTATTTTTGAAATGCCTATCGGAAACTACATCTGAAATGCCTATCAGCACCTATATTTGAAATGCCTATCGGCAACCATATCTGGATTGCCTATCGGCACCTATATTTGAAATGCCTATCGGCTTCTATATCTGAAATGCCTATCGGCACCTATTTTTAAAATGCCAATCGGCAACTATATCTGAAATGCCTATCGGCACCTATATCTGAAATGCCTATTGACACCTATATCTGAAATGCCTATCGACACCTATATCTGAAATGCCTATCGACACCTATATCTGAAATGCCTATCGACACCTTTATCTGAAATGCCTATCGACACATATATCTGAAATGCCTATCGACACCTATATCTGAAATGCCTATCGACACCTATATCTGAAATGCCTATCGACACCTATATCTGAAATGCCTATCGACACCTATATCTGAAATGCCTATCGACACCTATTTTTGAAATGCCTATCGGAAACTACATCTGAAATGCCTATCAGCACCTATATTTGAAATGCCTATCGGCAACCATATCTGGAATGCCTATCGGCACCTATATTTGAAATGCCTATCGGCTTCTATATCTGAAATGCCTATCGGCACCTATTTTTAAAATGCCAATCGGCAACTATATCTGAAATGCCTATCGGCACCTATATCTGAAATGCCTATCGACACCTATATCTGAAATGCCTATCGACACCTATATCTGAAATGCCTATAGACACCTATATCTGAAATGCCTATCGACACCTATATCTGAAATGCTTATCGACACCTATATCTCAAAAAAAGCCTATCGACACCTATATCTGAAATGCCTATCGACACCTATATCTGAAATGCCTATCGACACCTATTTTTGAAATGCCTATCGGAAACTACATCTGAAATGCCTATGAGCACCTATATTTGAAATGCCTATCGGCAACCATACCTGAAATGCCTATCGACACCTATATCTGAAATGCCTATCGACACCTATATCTGAAATGCCTATCGACACCTATATCTGAAATGCCTATCGACACCTATATCTGAAATGCCTATCGACACCTATATCTGAAATGCCTATCGACACCTATATTTGAAATGCCTATCGACACCTATATCTGAAATGCCTATCGACACTTATTTTTGAAATGCCTATCGGAAACTACATCTGCAATGCCTATCAGCACCTATATTTGAAATGCCTATCGGCAACCATATCTGGAATGCCTATCGGCACCTATATTTGAAATGCCTATCGGCTTCTATATCTGAAATGCCTATCGGCACCTATTTTTGAAATGCCTATCGGAAACTACATCTGAAATGCCTATCAGCACCTATATTTGAAATGTCTATCGGCAACCATATCTGGAATGCCTATCGGCACCTATATTTGAAATGCCTATCGGCTTCTATATCTGAAATGCCTATCGGCACCTATTTTTAAAATGCCAATCGGCAACAATATCTGAAATGCCTATCGGCACCTATATCTGAAATGCCTATCGACACCTATATCTGAAATGCCCATCGACACCTATATCTGAAATGCCTATCGACACTTATATCTGAAATGCCTATCGACACCTATATCTGAAATGCCTATCGACACCTATATCTGAAATGCCTATCGACACCTATATCTGAAATGCCTATCGACACCTATATCTGAAATGCCTATCGACACCTATATCTGAAATGCCTATCGACACCTATTTTTGAAATGCCTATCGGAAACTACATCTGAAATGCCTATCAGCACCTATATTTGAAATGCCTATCGGCAACCATATCTGGAATGCCTATCGGCACCTATATCTGAAATGCCTATCGGCACCTATATCTGAAATGCCTGTCGGCACCTATATCTGAAATGCCTATCGGCTCCTATTTTTTAAATGCCTTTCGGAAACTACATCTGAAATGCCTATCTGCTCCTATATTTGAAATACCTATCGGCAACCATATCTGAAATGCCTATCGACACCTATATTTGAAATACCTATCGGCCTCTATATCTGAAATGCCTATCGGCACCTGTTTTTAAAATGCCAATCGGCAACTATATCTGAAATGGATATCGGCACCTATATCTGAAATGCCTATCGGCATCAATTTTTGAAATGCCTATCGAAAACTACATCTAAACTGCCTATAAGCACCTATATTTGAAATGCCTATCGGCAACCATATCTGGAATGCCTATCGGCACCTATATTTGAAATGCCTATCGGCTTCTATATCTGAAATGCCTATCGGCACCTATTTTTAAAATGCCAATTAGCAACTATATCTGAAATGCCTATCGGCACCTATATCTGAAATGCCTATCGGCACCTATTTTTGAAATGCCTATCGTAAACTACATCTGAAATGCTTATCAGCACCTATATTTGAAATGCCTATCGGCTTCTATATCTGAAATGCCTATCGGCACCTATTTTTAAAATGCCAATCGGCAACTATATCTGAAATGCCTATCAGCACCCATATTTGAAATGCCTATCGGCAACCATATCTGAAATGCCTATCGACACCTATATTTGAAATACCTCTCGGCTTCTATATCTGAAATGTCTATCGGCAACTATTTTTAAAATGCCAATCGGCAACTATATCTGAAATGCCAATCGGCACTTATATCTGAAATGCCTATCGGCACCTATTTTTGAAATGCCTACCGGAAACTACATTTGAAATGCCTATCAGCACCTATATTTGAAATGCCTATCGGCAACCATATCTGAATTCCCTATCGACACCTATATTTGAAATACCTATCGGCTTCTATATCTGAAATGCCTATCGGCACCTATTTTAAAAATGCCAATCGGCAACTATATCTGAAATGCCTATCGGCACCTATATTTGAAATGCCTATCGGCACCAATTTTTTTAATGCCTATCGGAAACTACATCTGAAATGCCTATCAGCACCTATATTTGAAATGCCTATCGGCAACCATATCTGGAATGCCTATCGGCACCTATATTTAAAATGCCTATCGGCTTCTATATCTGAAATGCCTATCGGCACCTATTTTTAAAATGCCAATCGGCAACTATATCTGAAATGCCTATCGGCACCTATATCTGAAATGCCTATCGGCACCTATTTTTGAAATGCCTATCGGAAACTACATCTGAAATGCCTATCAGCACCTATATTTGAAATGCCTATCGGCAACCATATCTGGAATGCCTATCAGCACCTATATTTGAAATGCCTATCGGCTTCTATATCTGAAATGCCTATCGGCACCTATTTTTAAAATGCCAATCGGCAACCATGTCTGAAATGCCTATCGGCACCTATATCTGAAATGCCTATCGGCACCTATTTTTGAAATGCCTATCGGAAACTACATCTGAAATGCCTATCAGCACCTATATTTGAAATGCCTATCGGCAACCATATCTGGAATGCCTATCGGCACCTATATTTGAAATGCCTATCGGCTTCTATTTCTGAAATGCCTATCGGCACCTATTTTTAAAATGCCAATCGGCAACTATATCTGAAATGCCTATCGGCACCTATATCTAAAATGCCTATCGACACCTATTTTTGAAATGCCTATCGGAAACTACATCTGAAATGCCTATCAGCACCTATATTTGAAATGCCTATCGGCAACCACATCAAAAATGCCTATCGGCACCTATATCTGAAATGCCTTTCGGCATTCATATCTGAAATGCCTATCGACACCTATATTTGAAATGCCTATCGGCACCTATATTTTAAATGCCTATTGGCAACTATATCTGATATGCCTATCGGCACCTATATCTGAAATGCCTATCGGCACCTATTTTTGAAATGCCTATCGGAAACTACATCTAAAATGCCTATCGGCACCTATTTTTAAAATGCCAATCGGCAACTATATCTGAAATGCCTATCGGCACCTATTTTTTTATTTGCCTATCGGAAACTACATCTGAAATGCCTATCAGCACCTATATTTGAAATGCCTATCGGCAACCATATCTGAAATGCCTATCGACACCTATATTTGAAATACCTATCGGCTTCTATATCTGAAATGCCTATCGGCACCTATTTTTAAAATGCCAATCGGCAACTATATCTGAAATGCCTATCGGCACCTATATCTGAAATGCCTATCGGCACCTATTTTTAAAATGCCAATCGGCAACTATATCTGAAATGCCTATCGACACCTATTTTTAAAATGCCAATTGGCAACTATATCTGAAATGACTATGGGCACCTATATCTGAAATGCCTATCGGTACCTATTTTTGAAATGCCTATCGGAAAATACATCTGAAATGCCTATCAGCACTTATATTTGAAATGCCTATCGGCAACCATATCTGGAATGCCTATCGGCACCTATATTTAAAATGCCTATCGGCTTCTATATCTGAAATGCCTATCGGCACCTATTTTTAAAATTGCAATCGGCAACTATATCAGAAATGCCTATCGGCACCTATATCTGAAATGTTTATCGGCACCTATTTTTGAAATGCCTTTCGGAAACTACATCTGAAATGCCTATCTGCTCCTATATTTGAAATGCCTATCGGCAACCGTATCTATAATGCCTATCGACATTTATATTTGAAATACCTATCGGCCCCTATATCTGAAATGCCTATCGGCACCTGTTTTTAAAATGCCAATCGGCAACTATATCTGAAATGCCTATCGGCACTTATATCTGAAATGCCTATCGGCATCAATTTTTGAAATGCCTATCGGAAACTACATCTTAAATGCCTATAAGCACCTATATTTGAAATGCCTATCGGCAACCATATCTGGAATGCCTATCGGCACCTATATTTGAAATGCCTATCGGCTTCTATATCTGAAATGCCTATCGGCACCTATTTTTGAAATGCCAATTGGCAACTTTATCTGAAATGCCTATCGGCACCTATATCTGAAATGCCTATCGGCCCCTTTTTTTGAAATGCCTATCGTAAACTACATCTGAAATGCTTATCAGCACCTATATTTGAAATGCCTATCGGCAACCATATCTGGAATGCCTATCGGCACCTATATTTGAAATGCCTATCGGCTTCTATATCTGAAATGCCTAACGGCACCTATTTTTAAAATGCCAATCGGCAACTATATCTGAAATGCCTATCGGCACCTATATCTGAAATGCCTATCGGCAACTATTTTTGAAATGCCTATCGGAAACTACATTTGAAATGCCTATCAGCACCTATATTTGAAATGCCTATCGGCAACTATATCTGAAATGCCTATCGACACCTATATTTGAAATACCTATCGGCTTCTATATCTGAAATGCCTATCGGCACCTATTTTTAAAATGCCAATCGGCAACTATATCTGAAATGCCTATCGGCACCTATATCTGAAATGCCTATCGGCACCAATTTTTTAAATGCCTATCGGAAACTACATCTGAAATGCCTATCAGCACCTATATTTGAAATGCCTATCGGCAACCATATCTGGAATGCCTATCGGCACCTATATTTGAAATATCTATCGGCTTCTATATCTGAAATGCCTATCGGCACCTATTTTTAAAATGCCAATCGGCAACTATATCTGAAATGCCTATCGGCACCTATATCTGAAATGCCTATCGACACCTATTTTTGAAATGCCTATCGGAAACTACATCTGAAATGCCTATCAGCACCTATATTTGAAATGCCTATCGGCAACCATAAATGGAATGCCTATCGGCACCTATATTTGAAATGCCTATCGGCTTCTATATCTGAAATGCCTATCGGCACCTATTTTTAAAATGCCAATCGGCAACTATATCTGAAATGCCTTTCGGCATTTATATCTGAAATGCCTATCGACACCTATATTTGAAATGCCTATTGGCACCTATATTTTAAATGCCTATCGGCAACTATATCTGATATGCCTATCGGCACCTATATCTGAAATGCCTATCGGCACCAATTTTTTAAATGCCTATCGGAAACTACATCTGAAATGCCTATCAGCACCTATATTTGAAATGCCTATCCGCAACCATATCTGGAATGCCTATCGGCACCTATATTTAAAATGCCTATCGGCTTCTATATCTGAAATGCCTATCGGCACCTATTTTTAAAATGCCAATCGGCAACTATATCTGAAATGCCTATCAGCACCTATATCTAAAATGCCTATCGGCACCTATTTTTGAAATGCCTATCGGAAACTACATCTGAAATGCCTATCAGCACCTATATTTGAAATGCCTATCGGCAATCATATCTGGAATGCCTATCGGCACCTATATTTGAAATGCCTATCGGCTTCTATTTCTGAAATGCCTATCGGCACCTATTTTTAAAATGCCAATCGGCAACCATGTCTGAAATGCCTATCGGCACCTATATCTGAAATGCCTATCGGCACCTCTTTTTGAAATGCCTATCGGAAACTACATCTGAAATGCCTATCAGCACCTATATTTGAAATGCCTATCGGCAACCATATCTGGAATGCCTATCGGGACCTATATTTGAAATGCCTATCGGCTTCTATATCTGAAATGCCTATCGGCACCTATTTTTAAAATGCCAATCGGCAACTATATCTGAAATGCCTATCGGCACCTATATCTGAAATGCCTATCGACACCTATTTTTGAAATGCCTATCGGAAACTACATCTGAAATGCCTATCAGCACCTATATTTGAAATGCCTATCGGCAACCATATCTGGAATGCCTATCGGCACCTATATTTGAAATGCCTATCGGCTTCTATATCTGAAATGCCTATCGGCACCTATTTTTAATATGCCAATCGGCAACTATATCTGAAATGCCTATCGGCACCTATATCTGAAATGCCTATCGGCACCTATTTTTTCATTTGCCTATCGGAAACTACATCTGAAATGCCTATCAGCACCTATATTTGAAATGCCTATCGGCAACCATATCTGAAATGCCTATCGACACCTATATTTAAAATACCTATCGGCTTCTATATCTGAAATGCCTATCGGCACCTATTTTTTAAATGCCAATCGGCAACTATATCTGAAATGTCTATCGGCACCTATATCTGAAATGCCTATCGGCATCAATTTTTGAAATGCCTATCGAAAACTACATCTGAAATGACTATCAGCACCTATATTTGAAATGCCTATCGGCAACCACATCAGAAATGCCTATCGGCACCTATATCTGAAATGCCTTTCGGCATTTATATCTGAAATGCCTATCGACACCTATATTTGAAATGCCTATCGGCACCTATATTTTAAATGCCTATCGGCAACTATATCTGATATGCCTATCGGCACCTATATCTGAAATGCCTATCGGCACCTATTTTTGAAATGCCTATCGGAAACTACATCTAAAATGCCTATCGGCACCTATTTTTAAAATGCCAATCGGCAACTATATCTGAAATGCCTATCGGCACCTATTTTTGAAATGCCTATCGGAAACTACATCTGAAATGCCTATCAGCACCTATATTTGAAATGCCCATCGGCAACCATATCTGGAATGCCTATCGGCACCTATATTTGAAATGCCTATCGGCTTCTATATCTGAAATGCCTATCGGCACCTATTTTTAAAATGCCAATCGGCAACTATATCTGAAATGCCTATCGGCACCTATATCTGAAATGCCTATCGACACCTATATCTGAAATGCCTATCGACACCTATATCTGAAATGCCTATCGACACCTATATCTGAAATGCCTATCGCCACCTATATCTGAAATGCCTATCGACACCTATATCCGAAATGCCTATCGACACCTATTTTTGAAATGCCTATCGGAAACTACATCTGGAATGCCTATCAGCACCTATATTTGAAATGCCTATCAGCTTCTATATCTGAAATGCCTATCGGCACCTATTTTTAAAATGCCAATCAGCAACTATATCTGAAATGCCTATCGGCACCTATATCTGAAATGCCTATCGACACCTATATCTGAAATGACTATCGACACCTATATCTGAAATGCCTATCGACACCTATATCTAAAAATGCCTATCGACACCTATATCTGAAATGCCTATCGACACCTATATCTGAAATGCCTATCGACACCTATATCTGAAATGCCTATCGACACCTATATCTGAAATGCCTATCGGACACCTATTTCTGAAATGCCTATCGACACCTATATCTGAAATGCCTATCGACACCTATTTTTGAAATGCCTATCGGAAACTACATCTGAAATGCCTATCAGCACCTATATTTGAAATGCCTATCGGCAACCATATCTGGAATGCCTATCGGCACCTATATTTGAAATGCCTATCGGCTTCTATATCTGAAATGCCTATCGGCACCTATTTTTAAAATGCCAATCGGCAACTATATCTGAAATGCCTATCGGCACCTATATCTGAAATGCCTATCGACACCTATATCTGAAATGCCTATCGACACCTATATCTGAAATGCCTATCGACACCTATATCTGAAATGCCTATCGACACCTATATCTGAAATGCCTATCGACACCTATATCTGAAATGCCTATCGACACCTATATCTGAAATGCCTATCGACACCTATTTTTGAAATGCCTATCGGAAACTACATCTGAAATGCCTATCAGCACCTATATTTGAAATGCCTATCAGCAACCATATCTGGAATGCCTATCGACACCTATATTTGAAATGCCTATCGGCTTCTATATCTGAAATGCCTATCGGCACCTATTTTTAAAATGCCAATCGGCAACTATATCTGAAATGCCTATCGGCACCTATATCTGAAATGCCTATCGACACCTATATCTGAAATGCCTATCGACACCTATAGCTGAAATGCCTATCGACACCTATATCTGAAATGCCTATCGACACCTATATTTGAAATGCCTATCGACACCTATATCTGAAATGCCTATCGCCACCTATATCTGAAATGCCTATCGACACCTATATCTGAAATGCCTATCGACACCTATTTTTGAAATGCCTATCGGAAACTACATCTGAAATGCCTATCAGCACCTATATTTGAAATGCCTATCGGTAACCATATCTGGAATGCCTATCGGCACCAATATTTGAAATGCCTATCAGCTTCTATATCTGAAATGCCTATCGGCACCTATTTTTAAAATGCCAATCGGCAACTATATCTGAAATGCCTATCGGCACCTATATCTGAAATGCCTATCGACACCTATATCTGAAATGCCTATCGACACCTATATCTGAAATGCCTATCGACACCTATATCTGAAATGCCTATCGACACCTATATCTGAAATGCCTATCGAAACCTATATCTGAAATGCCTATCGACACCTATATCTGAAATGCCTATCGACACCTATATCTGAAATGCCTATCGACACCTATTATTGAAATGCCTATCGGAAACTACATCTGAAATGCCTATCAGCACCTATATTTGAAATGCCTATCGGCAACCATATCTGGATTGCCTATCGGCACCTATATTTGAAATGCCTATCGGCTTCTATATCTGAAAAGCCTATCGGCACCTATTTTTAAAATGCCAATCGGCAACTATATCTGAAATGCCTATCGGCACCTATATCTGAAATGCCTATCGGCACCTATTTTTTCATTTGCCTATCGGAAACTACATCTGAAATGCCTATCAGCACCTATATTTGAAATGCCTATCGGCAACCATATCTGAAATGCCTATCGACACCTATATTTAAAATACCTATCGGCTTCTATATCTGAAATGCCTATCGGCACCTATTTTTTAAATGCCAATCGGCAACTATATCTGAAATGTCTATCGGCACCTATATCTGAAATGCCTATCGGCATCAATTTTTGAAATGCCTATCGAAAACTACATCTGAAATGACTATCAGCACCTATATTTGAAATGCCTATCGGCAACCACATCAGAAATGCCTATCGGCACCTATATCTGAAATGCCTTTCGGCATTTATATCTGAAATGCCTATCGACACCTATATTTGAAATGCCTATCGGCACCTATATTTTAAATGCCTATCGGCAACTATATCTGATATGCCTATCAGCACCTATATCTGAAATGCCTATCGGCACCTATTTTTGAAATGCCTATCGGAAACTACATCTAAAATACCTATCGGCACCTATTTTTAAAATGCCAATCGGCAACTATATCTGAAATGCCTATCGGCACCTATTTTTGAAATGCCTATCGGAAACTACATCTGAAATGCCTATCAGCACCTATATTTGAAATGCCTATCGGCAACCATATCTGGAATGCCTATCGGCACCTATATTTGAAATGCCTATCGGCTTCTATATCTGAAATGCCTATCGGCACCTATTTTTAAAATGCCAATCGGCAACTATATCTGAAATGCCTATCGGCACCTATATCTGAAATGCCTATCGACACCTATATCTGAAATGCCTATCGACACCTATATCTGAAATGCCTATCGACACCTATATCTGAAATGCCTATCGCCACCTATATCTGAAATGCCTATCGACACCTATATCTGAAATGCCTATCGACACCTATTTTTGAAATGCCTATCGGAAACTACATCTGAAATGCCTATCAGCACCTATATTTGAAATGCCTATCGGCAACCATATCTGGAATGCCTATCGGCACCTATATTTGAAATGCCTATCAGCTTCTATATCTGAAATGCCTATCGGCACCTATTTTTAAAATGCCAATCAGCAACTATATCTGAAATGCCTATCGGCACCTATATCTGAAATGCCTATCGACACCTATATCTGAAATGCCTATCGACACCTATATCTGAAATGCCTATCGACACCTATATCTAAAAATGCCTATCGACACCTATATCTGAAATGCCTATCGACACCTATATCTGAAATGCCTATCGACACCTATATCTGAAATGCCTATCGACACCTATATCTGAAATGCCTATCGACACCTATTTCTGAAATGCCTATCGACACCTATATCTGAAATGCCTATCGACACCTATTTTTGAAATGCCTATCGGAAACTACATCTGAAATGCCTATCAGCACCTATATTTGAAATGCCTATCGGCAACCATATCTGGAATGCCTATCGGCACCTATATTTGAAATGCCTATCGGCTTCTATATCTAAAATGCCTATCGGCACCTATTTTTAAAATGCCAATCGGCAACTATATCTGAAATGCCTATCGGCACCTATATCTGAAATGCCTATCGACACCTATATCTGAAATGCCTATCGACACCTATATCTGAAATGCCTATCGACACCTATATCTGAAATGCCTATCGACACCTATATCTGAAATGCCTATCGACACCTATATCTGAAATGCCTATCGACACCTATTTTTGAAATGCCTATCGGAAACTACATCTGAAATGCCTATCAGCACCTATATTTGAAATGCCTATCAGCAACCATATCTGGAATGCCTATCGGCACCTATATTTGAAATGCCTATCGGCTTCTATATCTGAAATGCCTATCGGCACCTATTTTTAAAATGCCAATCGGCAACTATATCTGAAATGCCTATCGGCACCTATATCTGAAATGCCTATCGACACCTATATCTGAAATGCCTATCGGCACCTATTTTTAAAATGCCAATCGGCAACTATATCTGAAGTGCCTATCTGCACCTATATCTGAAATGCCTATCGGCACCTATTTTTGAAATGCCTATCAAAAACTACATCTGAAATGCCTATCAGCACCTATATTTGAAATGCCTATCGGCAACCATATCTGGAATGCCTATCGGCACCTATATTTGAAATGCCTATCTGCTTCTATATCTGAAATGCCTATCGGCACCTATTTTTAAAATGCCAATCGGCAACCATGTCTGAAATGCCTATCGGCACCTATATCTGAAATGCCTATCGGCACCTATTTTTGAAATGCCTATCGGAAACTACATCTGAAATGCCTATCAGCACCTATATTTGAAATGCCTATCGGCAACCATATCTGGAATGCCTATCGGCACCTATATTTGAAATGCCTATCGGCTTCTATTTCTGAAATGCCTATCGGCACCTATTTTTAAAATGCCAATCGTCAACTATATCTGAAATGCCTACCGGCACCTATATCTAAAATGCCTATCGACACCTATTTTTGAAATGCCTATCGGAAACTACATCTGAAATGCCTATCAGCACCTATATTTGAAATGCCTATCGGCAACCACATCAAAAATGCCTATCGGCACCTATATCTGAAATGCCTTTCGGCATTCATATCTGAAATGCCTATCGACACCTATATTTGAAATGCCTATCGGCACCTATATTTTAAATGCCTATTGGCAACTATATCTGATATGCCTATCGGCACCTATATCTGAAATGCCTATCGGCACCTATTTTTGAAATGCCTATCGGAAACTACATCTAAAATGCCTATCGGCACCTATTTTTAAAATGCCAATCGGCAACTATATCTGAAATGCCTATCGGCACCTATTTTTTTATTTGCCTATCGGAAACTACATCTGAAATGCCTATCAGCACCTATATTTGAAATGCCTATCGGCAACCATATCTGAAATGCCTATCGACACCTATATTTGAAATACCTATCGGCTTCTATATCTGAAATGCCTATCGGCACCTATTTTTAAAATGCCAATCGGCAACTATATCTGAAATGCCTATCGGCACCTATATCTTAAATGCCTATCGGCATCAATTTTTTAAATGTCTATATGAAACTACATCTAAAATGCCTATCAGCACCTATATTTGAAATGCCTATCGGCAACCATATCTGGAATGCCTATCGCCACCTATACTTGAAATGCCTATCGGCTTCTATATCTGAAATGCCTATCGGCACCTATTTTTAAAATGCCAATCGGCAACTATATCTGAGATGCCTAACGGCACCTATATCTGAAATGCCTATCGACACCTATTTTTGAAATGCCTATCGGAAACTACATCTGAAATGCCTATCAGCACCTATATTTGAAATGCCTATCGGCAACTATAAATGGAATGCCTATCGGCACCTATATTTGAAATGCCTATCGGCTTCTATATCTGAAATGCCTATCGGCACCTATTTTTAAAATGCCAATCAGCAACTATATCTGAAATGCCTTTCGGCATTCATATCTGAAATGCCTATCGACACCTATATTTAAAATGACTATTGGCACCTATATTTTAAATGCCTATCGGCAACTATATCTGATATGCCTATCGGCACCTATATCTGAAATGCCTATCGGCACCAATTTTTTAAATGCCTATCGGAAACTACATCTGAAATGCCTATCAGCACCTATATTTGAAATGCCTATCGGCAACCATATCTGGAATGCCTATCAGCACCTATATTTAAAATGCCTATCGGCTTCTATATCTGAAATGCCTATCGGCACCTATTTTTAAAATGCCAATCGGCAACTATATCTGAAATGCCTATCAGCACCTATATCTGAAATGCCTATCGGCACATATTTTTGAAATGCCTATCGGAAACTACATCTGAAATGCCTATCAGCACCTATATTTGAAATGCCTATCGGCAATCATATCTGGAATGCCTATCGGCACCTATATTTGAAATGCCTATCGGCTTCTATATCTGAAATGCCTATCGGCACCTATTTTTAAAATGCCAATCGGCAACCATGTCTGAAATGCCTATCGGCACCTATATCTGAAATGCCTATCGGCACCTCTTTTTGAAATGCCTATCGGAAACTACATCTGAAATGCCTATCAGCACCTATATTTGAAATGCCTATCGGCAACCATATCTGGAATGCCTATCGGCACCTATATTTGAAATACCTATCGGCTTCTATATCTGAAATGCCTATCGGCACCTATTTTTAAAATGCCAATCGGCAACTATATCTGAAATGCCTATCGGCACCTATATCTGAAATGCCAATCGGCACCTATATCTGAAATGCCTATCGGCACCTATTTTTTCATTTGCCTATCGGAAACTACATCTGAAATGCCTATCAGCACCTATATTTGACATGCCTATCGGCAACCATATCTGAAATGCCTATCGACACCTATATTTGAAATACCTATCGGCTTCTATATCTGAAATGCCTATCGGCACCTATTTTTAAAATGCCAATCGGCAACTATATCTGAAATGCCTATCGGCACCTATATCTTAAATGCCTATCGGCATCAATTTTTGAAATGCCTATCGGAAACTACATCTAAAATGCCTATCAGCACCTATATTTGAAATGCCTATCGGCAACCATATCTGGAATGCCTATCGCCACCTATATTTGAAATGCCTATCGGCTTCTATATCTGAAATGCTTATCGGCACCTATTTTTAAAATGCCAATTGGCAACTATATCTGAAATGCCTATCGGCACCTATATCTGAAATGCCTATCGGCACCTTTTTTTGAAATGCCTATCGGAAACTACATCTGAAATGCCTATCAGCACCTATATTTGAAATGCCTATCGACAACCATATCTGGAATGCCTATCGGCACCTATATTTGAAATGCCTCTCGGCTTCTATATCTGAAATGCCTATCGGCACCTATTTTTAAAATGGCAATCGGCAACTATATCTGAAATGCCTATCGGCACCTATATCTGAAATGCCTATCGGCACCTATTTTTGAAATGCCTATCGGAAACTACATCTGAAATGCCTATCAGCACCTATATTTGAAATGCCTATCGGCAACCATATCTGGAATGCCTATCGGCACCTATATTTGAAATGCCTATCGGCTTCTATATCTGAAATGTCTATCGGCACCTATTTTTAAAATGGCAATCGGCAACTATATCTGAAATGCCTATCGGCACCTATATGTGAAATGCCTATCGGCACCTATTTTTGGAATGCCTATCGGAAACTGCATCTGAAATGCCTATCAGCACCTATATTTGAAATACCCATCGGCACCCATATCTGGAATGCCTATCGGCACCTATATTTGAAATGCCTATCGGCTTCTATATCTGAAATGCCTATCGACACCTATTTTTAAAATGCCAATTGGCAACTATATCTGAAATGACTATCGGCACCTATATCTGAAATGCCTATCGGTACCTATTTTTGAAATGCCTATCGGAAAATACATCTGAAATGCCTATCAGCACTTATATTTGAAATGCCTATCGGCAACCATATCTGAAATGCCTATCGGCACCTATATTTAAAATGCCTATCGGCTTCTATATCTGAAATGCCTATCGGCACCTATTTTTAAAATTGCAATCGGCAACTATATCAGAAATGCCTATCGGCACCTATATCTGAAATGTTTATCGGCACCTATTTTTGAAATGCCTTTCGGAAACTACATCTGAAATGCCTATCTGCTCCTATATTTGAAATGCCTATCGGCAACCGTATCTATAATGCCTATCGACATTTATATTTGAAATACCTATCGGCCTCTATATCTGAAATGCCTATCGGCACCTGTTTTTAAAATGCCAATCGGCAACTATATCTTAAATGCCTATCGGCACCTATATCTGAAATGCCTATCGGCATCAATTTTTGAAATGCCTATCGGAAACTACATCTTAAATGCCTATAAGCACCTATATTTGAAATGCCTATCGGCAACCATATCTGGAATGCCTATCGGCACCTATATTTGAAATGCCTATCGGCTTCTATATCTGAAATGCCTATCAGCACCTATTTTTAAAATGCCAATTGGCAACTATATCTGAAATGCCTATCGGCACCTATATCTGAAATGCCTATCGGCCCCTTTTTTTGAAATGCCTATCGTAAACTACATCTGAAATGCTTATCAGCACCTATATTTGAAATGCCTATCGGCAACCATATCTGGAATGCCTATCGGCACCTATATTTGAAATGCCTATCGGCTTCTATATCTGAAATGCTAAACGGCACCTATTTTTTAAATGCCAATCGGCAACTATATCTGAAATGCTTATCGGCACCTATATCTGAAATGCCTATCGGCAACTATTTTTGAAATGCCTATCGGAAACTACATTTGAAATGCCTATCAGCACCTATATTTGAAATGCCTATCGGCAACTATATCTGAAATGCCTATCGACACCTATATTTGAAATACCTATCGGCTTCTATATCTGAAATGCCTAACGGCACCTATTTTTAAAATGCCAATCGGCAACTATATCTGAAATGCCTATTGGCACCTATATCTGAAATGCCTATCGGCACCAATTTTTTAAATGCCTATCGGAAACTACATCTGAAATGCCTATCAGCACCTATATTTGAAATGCCTATCGGCAACCATATCTGGAATGCCTATCGGCACCTATATTTGAAATATCTATCGGCTTCTATATCTGAAATGCCTATCGGCACCTATTTTTAAAATGCCAATCGGCAACTATATCTGAAATGCCTATCGGCACCTATATCTGAAATGCCTATCGACACCTATTTTTGAAATGCCTATCGGAAACTACATCTGAAATGCCTATCAGCACCTATATTTGAAATGCCTATCGGCAACCATAAATGGAATGCCTATCGGCACCTATATTTGAAATGCCTATCGGCTTCTATATCTGAAATGCCTATCGGCACCTATTTTTAAAATGCCAATCGGCAACTATATCTGAAATGCCTTTCGGCATTCATATCTGAAATGCCTATCGACACCTATATTTGAAATGCCTATTGGCACCTATATTTTAAATGCCTATCGGCAACTATATCTGATATGCCTATCGGCACCTATATCTGAAATGCCTATCGGCACCAATTTTTTAAATGCCTATCGGAAACTACATCTGAAATGCCTATCAGCACCTATATTTGAAATGCCTATCCGCAACCATATCTGGAATGCCTATCGGCACCTATATTTAAAATGCCTATCGGCTTCTATATCTGAAATGCCTATCGGCACCTATTTTTAAAATGCCAATCGGCAACTGTATCTGAAATGCCTATCAGCACCTATATCTAAAATGCCTATCGGCACCTATTTTTGAAATGCCTATCGGAAACTACATCTGAAATGCCTATCAGCACCTATATTTGAAATGCCTATCGGCAATCATATCTGGAATGCCTATCGGCACCTATATTTGAAATGCCTATCGGCTTCTATTTCTGAAATGCCTATCGGCACCTATTTTTAAATTGCCAATCGGCAACCATGTCTGAAATGCCTATCGGCACCTATATCTGAAATGCCTATCGGCACCTCTTTTTGAAATGCCTATCGGAAACTACATCTGAAATGCCTATCAGCTCCTATATTTGAAATGCCTATCGGCAACCATATCTGGAATGCCTATCGGGACCTATATTTGAAATGCCTATCGGCTTCTATATCTGAAATGCCTATCGGCACCTATTTTTAAAATGCCAATCGGCAACTATATCTGAAATGCCTATCGGCACCTATATCTGAAATGCTTATCGACACCTATTTTTGAAATGCCTATCGGAAACTACATCTGAAATGCCTATCAGCACCTATATTTGAAATGCCTATCGGCAACCATATCTGGAATGCCTATCGGCACCTATATTTGAAATGCCTATCGGCTTCTATATCTGAAATGCCTATCGGCACCTATTTTTAAAATGCCAATCGGCAACTATATCTGAAATGCCTATCGGCACCTATATCTGAAATGCCTATCGGCACCTATTTTTTCATTTGCCTATCGGAAACTACATCTGAAATGCCTATCAGCACCTATATTTGAAATGCCTATCGGCAACCATATCTGAAATGCCTATCGACACCTATATTTAAAATACCTATCGGCTTCTATATCTGAAATGCCTATCGGCACCTATTTTTTAAATGCCAATCGGCAACTATATCTGAAATGTCTATCGGCACCTATATCTAAAATGCCTATCGGCATCAATTTTTGAAATGCCTATCGAAAACTACATCTGAAATGACTATCAGCACCTATATTTGAAATGCCTATCGGCAACCACATCAGAAATGCCTATCGGCACCTATATCTGAAATGCCTTTCGGCATTTATATCTGAAATGCCTATCGACACCTATATTTGAAATGCCTATCGGCACCTATATTTTAAATGCCTATCGGCAACTATATCTGATATGCCTATCGGCACCTATATCTGAAATGCCTATCGGCACCTATTTTTGAAATGCCTATCGGAAACTACATCTGAAATGCCTATCAGCACCTATATTTGAAATGCCTATCGGCAAACATATCTGGAATGCCTATCGGCACCTATATTTGAAATGCCTATCGGCTTCTATTTCTGAAATGCCTATCGGCACCTATTTTTAAAATGCCAATCGTCAACTATATCTGAAATGCCTACCGGCACCTATATCTAAAATGCCTATCGACACCTATTTTTGAAATGCCTATCGGAAACTACATCTGAAATGCCTATCAGCACCTATATTTGAAATGCCTATCGGCAACCACATCAAAAATGCCTATCGGCACCTATATCTGAAATGCCTTTCGGCATTCATATCTGAAATGCCTATCGACACCTATATTTGAAATGCCTATCGGCACCTATATTTTAAATGCCTATTGGCAACTATATCTGATATGCCTATCGGCACCTATATCTGAAATGCCTATCGGCACCTATTTTTGAAATGCCTATCGGAAACTACATCTAAAATGCCTATCGGCACCTATTTTTAAAATGCCAATCGGCAACTATATCTGAAATGCCTATCGGCACCTATTTTTTTATTTGCCTATCGGAAACTACATCTGAAATGCCTATCAGCACCTATATTTGAAATGCCTATCGGCAACCATATCTGAAATGCCTATCGACACCTATATTTGAAATACCTATCGGCTTCTATATCTGAAATGCCTATCGGCACCTATTTTTAAAATGCCAATCGGCAACTATATCTGAAATGCCTATCGGCACCTATATCTTAAATGCCTATCGGCATCAATTTTTTAAATGTCTATATGAAACTACATCTAAAATGCCTATCAGCACCTATATTTGAAATGCCTATCGGCAACCATATCTGGAATGCCTATCGCCACCTATACTTGAAATGCCTATCGGCTTCTATATCTGAAATGCTTATCGGCACCTATTTTTAAAATGCCAATTGGCAACTATATCTGAAATGCCTATCAACACCTATATCTGAAATGCCTATCGGCACCTCTTTTTGAAATGCCTATCGGAAACTACATCTGAAATGCCTATCAGCACTTATATTTGAAATGCCTATCGGAAACCATATCTGGAATGCCTATCGGCACCTATATTTGAAATGCCTATCGGCTTCTATATCTGAAATGCCTATCGGCACCTATTTTTAAAATGCCAATCGGCAACTATATCTGAGATGCCTAACGGCACCTATATCTGAAATGCCTATCGACACCTATTTTTGAAATGCCTATCGGAAACTACATCTGAAATGCCTATCAGCACCTATATTTGAAATGCCTATCGGCAACTATAAATGGAATGCCTATCGGCACCTATATTTGAAATGCCTATCGGCTTCTATATCTGAAATGCCTATCGGCACCTATTTTTAAAATGCCAATCAGCAACTATATCTGAAATGCCTTTCGGCATTCATATCTGAAATGCCTATCGACACCTATATTTAAAATGACTATTGGCACCTATATTTTAAATGCCTATCGGCAACTATATCTGATATGCCTATCGGCACCTATATCTGAAATGCCTATCGGCACCAATTTTTTAAATGCCTATCGGAAACTACATCTGAAATGCCTATCAGCACCTATATTTGAAATGCCTATCGGCAACCATATCTGGAATGCCTATCAGCACCTATATTTAAAATGCCTATCGGCTTCTATATCTGAAATGCCTATCGGCTTCTATATCTGAAATGCCTATCGGCACCTTTTTTTAAAATGCCAATCGGCAACTATATCTGAAATGCCTATCAGCACCTATATCTGAAATGCCTATCGGCACATATTTTTGAAATGCCTATCGGAAACTACATCTGAAATGCCTATCAGCACCTATATTTGAAATGCCTATCGGCAATCATATCTGGAATGCCTATCGGCACCTATATTTGAAATGCCTATCGGCTTCTATATCTGAAATGCCTATCGGCACCTATTTTTAAAATGCCAATCGGCAACCATGTCTGAAATGCCTATCGGCACCTATATCTGAAATGCCTATCGGCACCTCTTTTTGAAATGCCTATCGGAAACTACATCTGAAATGCCTATCAGCACCTATATTTGAAATGCCTATCGGCAACCATATCTGGAATGCCTATCGGCACCTATATTTGAAATACCTATCGGCTTCTATATCTGAAATGCCTATCGGCACCTATTTTTAAAATGCCAATCGGCAACTATATCTGAAATGCCTATCGGCACCTATATCTGAAATGCCAATCGGCACCTATATCTGAAATGCCTATCGGCACCTATTTTTTCATTTGCCTATCGGAAACTACATCTGAAATGCCTATCAGCACCTATATTTGACATGCCTATCGGCAACCATATCTGAAATGCCTATCGACACCTATATTTGAAATACCTATCGGCTTCTATATCTGAAATGCCTATCGGCACCTATTTTTAAAATGCCAATCGGCAACTATATCTGAAATGCCTATCGGCACCTATATCTTAAATGCCTATCGGCATCAATTTTTGAAATGCCTATCAGAAACTACATCTAAAATGCCTATCAGCACCTATATTTGAAATGCCTATCGGCAACCATATCTGGAATGCCTATCGCCACCTATATTTGAAATGCCTATCGGCTTCTATATCTGAAATGCTTATCGGCACCTATTTTTAAAATGCCAATTGGCAACTATATCTGAAATGCCTATCGGCACCTATATCTGAAATGCCTATCGGCACCTTTTTTTGAAATGCCTATCGGAAACTACATCTGAAATGCCTATCAGCACCTATATTTGAAATGCCTATCGGCAACCATATCTGGAATGCCTATCGGCACCTATATTTGAAATGCCTCTCGGCTTCTATATCTGAAATGCCTATCGGCACCTATTTTTAAAATGGCAATCGGCAACTATATCTGAAATGCCTATCGGCACCTATATCTGAAATGCCTATCGGCACCTATTTTTGAAATGCCTATCGGAAACTACATCTGAAATGCCTATCAGCACCTATATTTGAAATGCCTATCGGCAACCATATCTGGAATGCCTATCGGCACCTATATTTGAAATGCCTATCGGCTTCTATATCTGAAATGTCTATCGGCACCTATTTTTAAAATGGCAATCGGCAACTATATCTGAAATGCCTATCGGCACCTATATGTGAAATGCCTATCGGCACCTATATCTGAAATGCCTATCGGCACCTTTTTTTGAAATGCCTATCGGAAACTGCATCTGAAATGCCTATCAGCACCTATATTTGAAATACCCATCGGCACCCATATCTGGAATGCCTATCGGCACCTATATTTGAAATGCCTATCGGCTTCTATATCTGAAATGCCTATCGACACCTATTTTTAAAATGCCAATTGGCAACTATATCTGAAATGACTATCGGCACCTATATCTGAAATGCCTATCGGTACCTATTTTTGAAATGCCTATCGGAAAATACATCTGAAATGCCTATCAGCACTTATATTTGAAATGCCTATCGGCAACCAAATCTGGAATGCCTATCGGCACCTATATTTAAAATGCCTATCGGCTTCTATATCTGAAATGCCTATCGGCACCTATTTTTAAAATTGCAATCGGCAACTATATCAGAAATGCCTATCGGCACCTATATCTGAAATGTTTATCGGCACCTGTTTTTGAAATGCCTTTCGGAAACTACATCTGAAATGCCTATCTGCTCCTATATTTGAAATGCCTATCGGCAACCGTATCTATAATGCCTATCGACATTTATATTTGAAATACCTATCGGCCTCTATATCTGAAATGCCTATCGGCACCTGTTTTTAAAATGCCAATCGGCAACTATATCTGAAATGCCTATCGGCACCTATATCTGAAATGCCTATCGGCATCAATTTTTGAAATGCCTATCGGAAACTACATCTTAAATGCCTATAAGCACCTATATTTGAAATGCCTATCGGCAACCATATCTGGAATGCCTATCGGCACCTATATTTGAAATGCCTATCGGCTTCTATATCTAAAATGCCTATCAGCACCTATTTTTAAAATGCCAATTGGCAACTATATCTGAAATGCCTATCGGCACCTATATCTGAAATGCCTATCGGCCCCTTTTTTTGAAATGCCTATCGTAAACTACATCTGAAATGCTTATCAGCACCTATATTTGAAATGCCTATCGGCAACCATATCTGGAATGCCTATCGGCACCTATATTTGAAATGCCTATCGGCTTCTATATCTGAAATGCTAAACGGCACCTATTTTTAAAATGCCAATCGGCAACTATATCTGAAATGCCTATCGGCACCTATATCTGAAATGCCTATCGGCAACTATTTTTGAAATGCCTATCGGAAACTACATTTGAAATGCCTATCAGCACCTATATTTGAAATGCCTATCGGCAACTATATCTGAAATGCCTATCGACACCTATATTTGAAATACCTATCGGCTTCTATATCTGAAATGCCTAACGGCACCTATTTTTAAAATGCCAATCGGCAACTATATCTGAAATGCCTATTGGCACCTATATCTGAAATGCCTATCGGCACCAATTTTTTAAATGCCTATCGGAAACTACATCTGAAATGCCTATCAGCACCTATATTTGAAATGCCTATCGGCAACCATATCTGGAATGCCTATCGGCACCTATATTTGAAATATCTATCGGCTTCTATATCTGAAATGCCTATCGGCACCTATTTTTAAAATGCCAATCGGCAACTATATCTGAAATGCCTATCGGCACCTATATCTGAAATGCCTATCGACACCTATTTTTGAAATGCCTATCGGAAACTACATCTGAAATGCCTATCAGCACCTATATTTGAAATGCCTATCGGCAACCATAAATGGAATGCCTATCGGCACCTATATTTGAAATGCCTATCGGCTTCTATATCTGAAATGCCTATCGGCACCTATTTTTAAAATGCCAATCGGCAACTATATCTGAAATGCCTTTCGGCATTCATATCTGAAATGCCTATCGACACCTATATTTGAAATGCCTATTGGCACCTATATTTTAAATGCCTATCGGCAACTATATCTGATATGCCTATCGGCACCTATATCTGAAATGCCTATCGGCACCAATTTTTTAAATGCCTATCGGAAACTACATCTGAAATGCCTATCAGCACCTATATTTGAAATGCCTATCCGCAACCATATCTGGAATGCCTATCGGCACCTATATTTAAAATGCCTATCGGCTTCTATATCTGAAATGCCTATCGGCACCTATTTTTAAAATGCCAATCGGCAACTGTATCTGAAATGCCTATCAGCACCTATATCTAAAATGCCTATCGGCACCTATTTTTGAAATGCCTATCGGAAACTACATCTGAAATGCCTATCAGCACCTATATTTGAAATGCCTATCGGCAATCATATCTGGAATGCCTATCGGCACCTATATTTGAAATGCCTATCGGCTTCTATTTCTGAAATGCCTATCGGCACCTATTTTTAAATTGCCAATCGGCAACCATGTCTGAAATGCCTATCGGCACCTATATCTGAAATGCCTATCGGCACCTCTTTTTGAAATGCCTATCGGAAACTACATCTGAAATGCCTATCAGCTCCTATATTTGAAATGCCTATCGGCAACCATATCTGGAATGCCTATCGGGACCTATATTTGAAATGCCTATCGGCTTCTATATCTGAAATGCCTATCGGCACCTATTTTTAAAATGCCAATCGGCAACTATATCTGAAATGCCTATCGGCACCTATATCTGAAATGCTTATCGACACCTATTTTTGAAATGCCTATCGGAAACTACATCTGAAATGCCTATCAGCACCTATATTTGAAATGCCTATCGGCAACCATATCTGGAATGCCTATCGGCACCTATATTTGAAATGCCTATCGGCTTCTATATCTGAAATGCCTATCGGCACCTATTTTTAAAATGCCAATCGGCAACTATATCTGAAATGCCTATCGGCACCTATATCTGAAATGCCTATCGGCACCTATTTTTTCATTTGCCTATCGGAAACTACATCTGAAATGCCTATCAGCACCTATATTTGAAATGCCTATCGGCAACCATATCTGAAATGCCTATCGACACCTATATTTAAAATACCTATCGGCTTCTATATCTGAAATGCCTATCGGCACCTATTTTTTAAATGCCAATCGGCAACTATATCTGAAATGTCTATCGGCACCTATATCTAAAATGCCTATCGGCATCAATTTTTGAAATGCCTATCGAAAACTACATCTGAAATGACTATCAGCACCTATATTTGAAATGCCTATCGGCAACCACATCAGAAATGCCTATCGGCACCTATATCTGAAATGCCTTTCGGCATTTATATCTGAAATGCCTATCGACACCTATATTTGAAATGCCTATCGGCACCTATATTTTAAATGCCTATCGGCAACTATATCTGATATGCCTATCGGCACCTATATCTGAAATGCCTATCGGCACCTATTTTTGAAATGCCTATCGGAAACTACATCTAAAATGCCTATCGGCACCTATTTTTAAAATGCCAATCGGCAACTATATCTGAAATGCCTATCGGCACCTATTTTTGAAATGCCTATCGGAAACTACATCTGAAATGCCTATCAGCACCTATATTTGAAATGCCTATCGACACCTATATCTGAAATGCCTATCGACACCTATATCTGAAATGCCTATCGACACCTATATCTGAAATGCCTATCGGCACCTTTTTTTGAAATGCCTATCGGAAACTACATCTGAAATGCCTATCAGCACCTATATTTGAAATGCCTATCGGCAACCATATCTGGAATGCCTATCGGCACCTATATTTGAAATGCCTCTCGGCTTCTATATCTGAAATGCCTATCGGCACCTATTTTTAAAATGGCAATCGGCAACTATATCTGAAATGCCTATCGGCACCTATATCTGAAATGCCTATCGGCACCTATTTTTGAAATGCCTATCGGAAACTACATCTGAAATGCCTATCAGCACCTATATTTGAAATGCCTATCGGCAACCATATCTGGAATGCCTATCGGCACCTATATTTGAAATGCCTATCGGCTTCTATATCTGAAATGTCTATCGGCACCTATTTTTAAAATGGCAATCGGCAACTATATCTGAAATGCCTATCGGCACCTATATGTGAAATGCCTATCGGCACCTATTTTTGAAATGCCTATCGGAAACTGCATCTGAAATGCCTATCAGCACCTAAATTTGAAATGCCTATCGGCAACCATATCTGTAATGCCTATCGACACCTATATTTGAAATACCTATCGGCTTCTATATCTGAAATGCCTTTCGGCACCTTTTTTTAAAATGCCAATCGGCAAATATATCTGAAATGCCTATCGGCACCTATATCTGAAATGCCTATCGGTACCTATTTTTGAAATGCCTATCGGAAACTACATCTGAAATGCCTATCAGCACCTATATTTGAAATGCCTATCGGCAACCATATCTGGAATGCCTATCGGCACCTATATTTGAAATGCCTATCGGCTTCTATATCTGAAATGCCTATCGACACCTATTTTTAAAATGCCAATTGGCAACTATATCTGAAATGACTATCGGCACCTATATCTGAAATGCCTATCGGTACCTATTTTTGAAATGCCTATCGGAAAATACATCTGAAATGCCTATCAGCACTTATATTTGAAATGCCTATCGGCAACCATATCTGGAATGCCTATCGGCACCTATATTTAAAATGCCTATCGGCTTCTATATCTGAAATGCCTATCGGCACCTATTTTTAAAATTGCAATCGGCAACTATATCAGAAATGCCTATCGGCACCTATATCTGAAATGTTTATCGGCACCTATTTTTGAAATGCCTTTCGGAAACTACATCTGAAATGCCTATCTGCTCCTATATTTGAAATGCCTATCGGCAACCGTATCTATGATGCCTATCGACATTTATATTTGAAATACCTATCGGCCTCTATATCTGAAATGCCTATCGGCACCTGTTTTTAAAATGCCAATCGGCAACTATATCTGAAATGCCTATCGGCACCTATATCTGAAATGCCTATCGGCATCAATTTTTGAAATGCCTATCGGAAACTACATCTTAAATGCCTATAAGCACCTATATTTGAAATGCCTATCGGCAACCATATCTGGAATGCCTATCGGCACCTATATTTGAAATGCCTATCGGCTTCTATATCTGAAATGCCTATCGGCACCTATTTTTAAAATGCCAATTGGCAACTATATCTGAAATGCCTATCGGCACCTATATCTGAAATGCCTATCGGCCCCTTTTTTTGAAATGCCTATCGTAAACTTCATCTGAAATGCTTATCAGCACCTATATTTGAAATGCCTATCGGCAACCATATCTGGAATGCCTATCGGCACCTATATTTGAAATGCCTATCGGCTTCTATATCTGAAATGCCTAACGGCACCTATTTTTAAAATGCCAATCGGCAACTATATCTGAAATGCCTATCGGCACCTATATCTGAAATGCCTATCGGCAACTATTTTTGAAATGCCTATCGGAAACTACATTTGAAATGCCTATCAGCACCTATATTTGAAATGCCTATCGGCAACTATATCTGAAATGCCTATCGACACCTATATTTGAAATACCTATCGGCTTCTATATCTGAAATGCCTATCGGCACCTATTTTTAAAATGCCAATCGGTAACTATATCTGAAATGCCTATCGGCACCTATATCTGAAATGCCTATCGGCACCAATTTTTTAAATGCCTATCGGAAACTACATCTGAAATGCCTATCAGCACCTATATTTGAAATGCCTATCGGCAACCATATCTGGAATGCCTATCGGCACCAATATTTGAAATATCTATCGGCTTCTATATCTGAAATGCCTATCGGCACCTATTTTTAAAATGCCAATCGGCAACTATATCTGAAATGCCTATCGGCACCTATATCTGAAATGCCTATCGACACCTATTTTTGAAATGCCTATCGGAAACTACATCTGAAATTCCTATCAGCACCTATATTTGAAATGCCTATCGGCAACCATAAATGGAATGTCTATCAACACCTATATTTGAAATGCCTATCGGCTTCTATATCTGAAATGCCTATCGGCACCTATTTTTAAAATGCCAATCGGCAACTATATCTGAAATGCCTTTCGGCATTCATATCTGAAATGCCTATCGACACCTATATTTGAAATGCCTATTGGCACCTATATTTTAAATGCCTATCGGCAACTATATCTGATATGCCTATCGGCACCTATATCTGAAATGCCTATCGGCACCAATTTTTTAAATGCCTATCGGAAACTACATCTGAAATGCCTATCAGCACCTATATTTGAAATGCCTATCCGCAACCATATCTGGAATGCCTATCGGCACCTATATTTAAAATGCCTATCGGCTTCTATATCTGAAATGCCTATCGGCACCTATTTTTAAAATGCCAATCGGCAACTATATCTGAAATGCCTATCAGCACCTATATCTAAAATGCCTATCGGCACCTATTTTTGAAATGCCTATCGGAAACTACATCTGAAATGCCTATCAGCACCTATATTTGAAATGCCTATCGGCAATCATATCTGGAATGCCTATCGGCACCTATATTTGAAATGCCTATCGGCTTCTATTTCTGAAATGCCTATCGGCACCTATTTTTAAAATGCCAATCGGCAACCATGTCTGAAATGCCTATCGGCACCTATATCTGAAATGCCTATCGGCACCTCTTTTTGAAATGCCTATCGGAAACTACATCTGAAATGCCTATCAGCACCTATATTTGAAATGCCTATCGGCAACCATATCTGGAATGCCTATCGGGACCTATATTTGAAATGCCTATCGGCTTCTATATCTAAAATGCCTATCGGCACCTATTTTTAAAATGCCAATCGGCAACTATATCTGAAATGCCTATCGGCACCTATATCTGAAATGCCTATCGGCACCTATTTTTGAAATGCCTATCGGAAACTACATCTGAAATGCCTATCAGCACCTATATTTGAAATGCCTATCGGCAACCATATCTGGAATGCCTATCGGCACCTATATTTGAAATGCCTATCGGCTTCTATATCTGAAATGCCTATCGGCACCTATTTTTAAAATGCCAATCGGCAACTATATCTGAAATGCCTATCGGCAACTATATCTGAAATGCCTATCGGCACCTATTTTTTCATTTGCCTATCGGAAACTACATCTGAAATGCCTATCAGCACCTATATTTGAAATGCCTATCGGCAACCATATCTGAAATGCCTATCGACACCTATATTTAAAATACCTATCGGCTTCTATATCTGAAATGCCTGTCGGCACCTATTTTTTAAATGCCAATCGGCAACTATATCTGAAATGTCTATCGGCACCTATATCTGAAATGCCTATCGGTATCAATTTTTGAAATGCCTATCGAAAACTACATCTGAAATGACTATCAGCACCTATATTTGAAATGCCTATCGGCAACCACATCAGAAATGCCTATCGGCACCTATATCTGAAATGCCTTTCGGCATTTATATCTGAAATGCCTATCGACACCTATATTTGAAATGCCTATCGGCACCTATATTTTAAATGCCTATCGGCAACTATATCTGATATGCCTATCGGCACCTATATCTGAAATGCCTATCGGCACCTATTTTTGAAATGCCTATCGGAAACTACATCTAAAATGCCTATCGGCACCTATT
Source organism: Venustoraphidia nigricollis (assembly GCA_034508555.1). Taxonomy (NCBI): domain Eukaryota; kingdom Metazoa; phylum Arthropoda; class Insecta; order Raphidioptera; family Raphidiidae; genus Venustoraphidia; species Venustoraphidia nigricollis. Next base: position 12,945 of record JAVRKA010000443.1, on the reverse strand, counting down.
TTTAAAATGCCAATCGGCAACTATATCTGAAATGCCTATCGGCACCTATTTTTGAAATGCCTATCGGAAACTACATCTGAAATGCCTATCAGCACCTATATTTGAAATGCCTATCGGCAACCATATCTGGAATGCCTATCGGCACCTATATTTGAAATGCCTATCGGCTTCTATATCTGAAATGCCTATCGGCACCTATTTTTAAAATGCCAATCGGCAACTATATCTGAAATGCCTATTGGCACCTATATCTGAAATGCCTATCGACACCTATATCTGAAATGCCTATCGACACCTATATCTGAAATGCCTATCGACACCTATATCTGAAATGCCTATCGCCACCTATATCTGAAATGCCTATCGACACCTATATCTGAAATGCCTATCGACACCTATTTTTGAAATGCCTATCGGAAACTACATCTGAAATGCCTATCAGCACCTATATTTGAAATGCCTATCGGCAACCATATCTGGAATGCCTATCGGCACCTATATTTGAAATGCCTATCAGCTTCTATATCTGAAATGCCTATCGGCACCTATTTTTAAAATGCCAATCAGCAACTATATCTGAAATGCCTATCGGCACCTATATCTGAAATGCCTATCGACACCTATATCTGAAATGCCTATCGACACCTATATCTGAAATGCCTATCGACACCTATATCTAAAAATGCCTATCGACACCTATATCTGAAATGCCTATCGACACCTATATCTGAAATGCCTATCGACACCTATATCTGAAATGCCTATCGACACCTATATCTGAAATGCCTATCGACACCTATTTCTGAAATGCCTATCGACACCTATATCTGAAATGCCTATCGACACCTATTTTTGAAATGCCTATCGGAAACTACATCTGAAATGCCTATCAGCACCTATATTTGAAATGCCTATCGGCAACCATATCTGGAATGCCTATCGGCACCTATATTTGAAATGCCTATCGGCTTCTAAATCTGAAATGCCTATCGGCAACTATTTTTAAAATGCCAATCGGCAACTATATCTGAAATGCCTATCGGCACCTATATCTGAAATGCCTATCGACACCTATATCTGAAATGCCTATCGACACCTATATCTGAAATGCCTATCGACACCTATATCTGAAATGCCTATCGACACCTATATCTGAAATGCCTATCGACACCTATATCTGAAATGCCTATCGGCAACTATATCTGAAATGCCTATCGGCATCTATTTTTGAAATGCCTATCGTAAACTACATCTGAAATGCTTATCAGCACCTATATTTGAAATGCCTATCGGCTTCTATATCTGAAATGCCTATCGGCACCTATTTTTAAAATGCCAATCGGCAACTATATCTGAAATGCCTATCAGCACCCATATTTGAAATGCCTATCGGCAACCATATCTGAAATGCCTATCGACACCTATATTTGAAATACCTCTCGGCTTCTATATCTGAAATGTCTATCGGCAACTATTTTTAAAATGCCAATCGGCAACTATATCTGAAATGCCAATCGGCACCTATATCTGAAATGCCTATCGGCACCTATTTTTGAAATGCCTACCGGAAACTACATTTGAAATGCCTATCAGCACATATATTTGAAATGCCTATCGGCAACCATATCTGAATTGCCTATCGACACCTATATTTGAAATACCTATCGGCTTCTATATCTGAAATGCCTATCGGCACCTATTTTAAAAATGCCAATCGGCAACTATATCTGAAATGCCTATCGGCACCTATATTTGAAATGCCTATCGGCACCAATTTTTTTAATGCCTATCTAAAAATACATCTGTAATGCCTATCAGCACCTATATTTGAAATGCCTATCGGCAACCATATCTGGAATGCCTATCGGCACCTATATTTAAAATGCCTATCGGCTTCTATATCTGAAATGCCTATCGGCACCTATTTTTAAAATGCCAATCGGCAACTATATCTGAAATGCCTATCGGCACCTATATCTGAAATGCCTATCGGCACCTATTTTTGAAATGCCTATCGGAAACTACTTCTGAAATGCCTATCAGCACCTATATTTGAAATGCCTATCGGCAACCATATCTGGAATGCCTATCGGCACCTATATTTGAAATGCCTATCGGCTTCTATATCTGAAATGCCTATCGGCACCTATTTTTAAAATGCCAATCGGCAACCATGTCTGAAATGCCTATCGGCACCTATATCTGAAATACCTATCGGCACCTATTTTTGAAATGCCTATCGGAAACTACATCTGAAATGCCTATCAGCACCTATATTTGAAATGCCTATCGGCAACCATATCTGGAATGCCTATCGGCACCTATATTTGAAATGCCTATCGGCTTCTATTTCTGAAATGCCTATCGGCACCTATTTTTAAAATGCCAATCGGCAACTATATCTGAAATGCCTATCGGCACCTATATCTGAAATGCCTATCGACACCTATTTTTGAAATGCCTATCGGAAACTACATCTGAAATGCCTATCAGCACCTATATTTGAAATGCCTATCGGCAAACACATCAAAAATGCCTATCGGCACCTATATCTGAAATGCCTTTCGGCATTCATATCTGAAATGCCTATCGACACCTATATTTGAAATGCCTATCGGCACCTATATTTTAAATGCCTATTGGCAACTATATCTGATATGCCTATCGGCACCTATATCTGAAATGCCTATCGGCACCTATTTTTGAAATGCCTATCGGAAACTACATCTAAAATGCCTATCGGCATCTATTTTTAAAATGCCAATCGGCAACTATATCTGAAATGCCTATCGGCACCTATTTTTTTATTTGCCTATCGGAAACTACATCTGAAATGCCTATCAGCACCTATATTTGAAATGCCTATCGGCAACCATATCTGAAATGCCTATCGACACCTATATTTGAAATACCTATCGGCTTCTATATCTGAAATGCCTATCGGCACCTATTTTTAAAATGCCAATCGGCAACTATATCTGAAATGCCTATCGGCACCTATATTTAAAATGACTATTGGCACCTATATTTTAAATGCCTATCGGCAACTATATCTGATATGCCTATCGGCACCTATATCTGAAATGCCTATCGGCACCAATTTTTTAAATGCCTATCGGAAACTACATCTGAAATGCCTATCAGCACCTATATTTGAAATGCCTATCGGCAACCATATCTGGAATGCATATCAGCACCTATATTTAAAATGCCTATCGGCTTCTATATCTGAAATGCCTATCGGCACCTATTTTTAAAATGCCAATCGGCAACTATATCTGAAGTGCCTATTAGCACCTATATCTGAAATGCCTATCGGCACCTATTTTTGAAATGCCTATCGGAAACTACATCTGAAATGCCTATCAGCACCTATATTTGAAATGCCTATCGGCAATCATATCTGGAATGCCTATCGGCACCTATATTTGAAATGCCTATCGGCTTCTATATCTGAAATGCCTATCGGCACCTATTTTTAAAATGCCAATCGGCAACCATGTCTGAAATGCCTATCGGCACCTATATCTGAAATGCCTATCGGCACCTCTTTTTGAAATGCCTTTCGGAAACTACATCTGAAATGCCTATCAGCACCTATATTTGAAATGCCTATCGGCAACCATATCTGGAATGCCTATCGGCACCTATATTTGAAATGCCTATCGGCTTCTATATCTGAAATGCCTATCGGCACCTATTTTTAAAATGCCAATCGGCAACTATATCTGAAATGCCTATCGGCACCTATATCTGAAATGCCAATCGGCACCTATATCTGAAATGCCTATCGGCACCTATTTTTTCATTTGCCTATCGGAAACTACATCTGAAATGCCTATCAGCACCTATATTTGACATGCCTATCGGCAACCATATCTGAAATGCCTATCGACACCTATATTTGAAATACCTATCGGCTTCTATATCTGAAATGCCTATCGGCACCTATTTTTAAAATGCCAATCGGCAACTATATCTGAAATGCCTATCGGCACCTATATCTTAAATGCCTATCGGCATCAATTTTTGAAATGCCTATCGGAAACTACATCTAAAATGCCTATCAGCACCTATATTTGAAATGCCTATCGGCAACCATATCTGGAATGCCTATCGCCACCTATATTTGAAATGCCTGTCGGCTTCTATATCTGAAATGCTTATCGGCACCTATTTTTAAAATGCCAATTGGCAACTATATCTGAAATGCCTATCGGCACCTATATCTGAAATGCCTATCGGCACTTTTTTTTGAAATGCCTATCGGAAACTACATCTGAAATGCCTATCAGCACCTATATTTGAAATGCCTATCGGCAACCATATCTGGAATGCCTATCGGCACCTATATTTGAAATGCCTCTCGGCTTCTATATCTGAAATGCCTATCGGCACCTATTTTTAAAATGGCAATCGGCAACTATATCTGAAATGCCTATCGGCACCTATATCTGAAATGCCTATCGGCACCTATTTTTGAAATGCCTATCGGAAACTACATCTGAAATGCCTATCAGCACCTATATTTGAAATGCCTATCGGCAACCATATCTGGAATGCCTATCGGCACCTATATTTGAAATGCCTATCGGCTTCTATATCTGAAATGTCTATCGGCACCTATTTTTAAAATGGCAATCGGCAACTATATCTGAAATGCCTATCGGCACCTATATGTGAAATGCCTATCGGCACCTATTTTTGAAATGCCTATCGGAAACTGCATCTGAAATGCCTATCAGCACCTAAATTTGAAATGCCTATCGGCAACCATATCTGTAATGCCTATCGACACCTATATTTGAAATACCTATCGGCTTCTATATCTGAAATGCCTTTCGGCACCTTTTTTTAAAATGCCAATCGGCAAATATATCTGAAATGCCTATCGGCACCTATATCTGAAATGCCTATCGGTACCTATTTTTGAAATGCCTATCGGAAACTACATCTGAAATGCCTATCAGCACCTATATTTGAAATGCCTATCGGCAACCATATCTGGAATGCCTATCGGCACCTATATTTGAAATGCCTATCGGCTTCTATATCTGAAATGCCTATCGACACCTATTTTTAAAATGCCAATTGGCAACTATATCTGAAATGACTATCGGCACCTATATCTGAAATGCCTATCGGTACCTATTTTTGAAATGCCTATCGGAAAATACATCTGAAATGCCTATCAGCACTTATATTTGAAATGCCTATCGGCAACCATATCTGGAATGCCTATCGGCACCTATATTTAAAATGCCTATCGGCTTCTATATCTGAAATGCCTATCGGCACCTATTTTTAAAATTGCAATCGGCAACTATATCAGAAATGCCTATCGGCACCTATATCTGAAATGTTTATCGGCACCTATTTTTGAAATGCCTTTCGGAAACTACATCTGAAATGCCTATCTGCTCCTATATTTGAAATGCCTATCGGCAACCGTATCTATGATGCCTATCGACATTTATATTTGAAATACCTATCGGCCTCTATATCTGAAATGCCTATCGGCACCTGTTTTTAAAATGCCAATCGGCAACTATATCTGAAATGCCTATCGGCACCTATATCTGAAATGCCTATCGGCATCAATTTTTGAAATGCCTATCGGAAACTACATCTTAAATGCCTATAAGCACCTATATTTGAAATGCCTATCGGCAACCATATCTGGAATGCCTATCGGCACCTATATTTGAAATGCCTATCGGCTTCTATATCTGAAATGCCTATCGGCACCTATTTTTAAAATGCCAATTGGCAACTATATCTGAAATGCCTATCGGCACCTATATCTGAAATGCCTATCGGCCCCTTTTTTTGAAATGCCTATCGTAAACTTCATCTGAAATGCTTATCAGCACCTATATTTGAAATGCCTATCGGCAACCATATCTGGAATGCCTATCGGCACCTATATTTGAAATGCCTATCGGCTTCTATATCTGAAATGCCTAACGGCACCTATTTTTAAAATGCCAATCGGCAACTATATCTGAAATGCCTATCGGCACCTATATCTGAAATGCCTATCGGCAACTATTTTTGAAATGCCTATCGGAAACTACATTTGAAATGCCTATCAGCTCCTATATTTGAAATGCCTATCGGCAACTATATCTGAAATGCCTAGCGGCACCTATTTTTAAAATGCCAATCGGCAACTATATCTGAAATGCCTATCGGCAACTATATCTGAAATGCCTATCGGCACCTATTTTTTCATTTGCCTATCGGAAACTACATCTGAAATGCCTATCAGCACCTATATTTGAAATGCCTATCGGCAACCATATCTGAAATGCCTATCGACACCTATATTTAAAATACCTATCGGCTTCTATATCTGAAATGCCTATCGGCACCTATTTTTTAAATGCCAATCGGCAACTATATCTGAAATGTCTATCGGCACCTATATCTGAAATGCCTATCGGTATCAATTTTTGAAATGCCTATCGAAAACTACATCTGAAATGACTATCAGCACCTATATTTGAAATGCCTATCGGCAACCACATCAGAAATGCCTATCGGCACCTATATCTGAAATGCCTTTCGGCATTTATATCTGAAATGCCTATCGACACCTATATTTGAAATGCCTATCGGCACCTATATTTTAAATGCCTATCGGCAACTATATCTGATATGCCTATCGGCACCTATATCTGAAATGCCTATCGGCACCTATTTTTGAAATGCCTATCGGAAACTACATCTAAAATGCCTATCGGCACCTATTTTTAAAATGCCAATCGGCAACTATATCTGAAATGCCTATCGGCACCTATTTTTGAAATGCCTATCGGAAACTACATCTGAAATGCCTATCAGCACCTATATTTGAAATGCCTATCGGCAACCATATCTGGAATGCCTATCGGCACCTATATTTGAAATGCCTATCGGCTTCTATATCTGAAATGCCTATCGGCACCTATTTTTAAAATGCCAATCGGCAACTATATCTGAAATGCCTATTGGCACCTATATCTGAAATGCCTATCGACACCTATATCTGAAATGCCTATCGACACCTATATCTGAAATGCCTATCGACACCTATATCTGAAATGCCTATCGCCACCTATATCTGAAATGCCTATCGACACCTATATCTGAAATGCCTATCGACACCTATTTTTGAAATGCCTATCGGAAACTACATCTGAAATGCCTATCAGCACCTATATTTGAAATGCCTATCGGCAACCATATCTGGAATGCCTATCGGCACCTATATTTGAAATGCCTATCAGCTTCTATATCTGAAATGCCTATCGGCACCTATTTTTAAAATGCCAATCAGCAACTATATCTGAAATGCCTATCGGCACCTATATCTGAAATGCCTATCGACACCTATATCTGAAATGCCTATCGACACCTATATCTGAAATGCCTATCGACACCTATATCTAAAAATGCCTATCGACACCTATATCTGAAATGCCTATCGACACCTATATCTGAAATGCCTATCGACACCTATATCTGAAATGCCTATCGACACCTATATCTGAAATGCCTATCGACACCTATTTCTGAAATGCCTATCGACACCTATATCTGAAATGCCTATCGACACCTATTTTTGAAATGCCTATCGGAAACTACATCTGAAATGCCTATCAGCACCTATATTTGAAATGCCTATCGGCAACCATATCTGGAATGCCTATCGGCACCTATATTTGAAATGCCTATCGGCTTCTAAATCTGAAATGCCTATCGGCAACTATTTTTAAAATGCCAATCGGCAACTATATCTGAAATGCCTATCGGCACCTATATCTGAAATGCCTATCGACACCTATATCTGAAATGCCTATCGACACCTATATCTGAAATGCCTATCGACACCTATATCTGAAATGCCTATCGACACCTATATCTGAAATGCCTATCGACACCTATATCTGAAATGCCTATCGGCAACTATATCTGAAATGCCTATCGGCATCTATTTTTGAAATGCCTATCGTAAACTACATCTGAAATGCTTATCAGCACCTATATTTGAAATGCCTATCGGCTTCTATATCTGAAATGCCTATCGGCACCTATTTTTAAAATGCCAATCGGCAACTATATCTGAAATGCCTATCAGCACCCATATTTGAAATGCCTATCGGCAACCATATCTGAAATGCCTATCGACACCTATATTTGAAATACCTCTCGGCTTCTATATCTGAAATGTCTATCGGCAACTATTTTTAAAATGCCAATCGGCAACTATATCTGAAATGCCAATCGGCACCTATATCTGAAATGCCTATCGGCACCTATTTTTGAAATGCCTACCGGAAACTACATTTGAAATGCCTATCAGCACATATATTTGAAATGCCTATCGGCAACCATATCTGAATTGCCTATCGACACCTATATTTGAAATACCTATCGGCTTCTATATCTGAAATGCCTATCGGCACCTATTTTAAAAATGCCAATCGGCAACTATATCTGAAATGCCTATCGGCACCTATATTTGAAATGCCTATAGGCACCAATTTTTTTACTGCCTATCTAAAACTACATCTGAAATGCCTATCAGCACCTATATTTGAAATGCCTATCGGCAACCATATCTGGAATGCCTATCGGCACCTATATTTAAAATGCCTATCGGCTTCTATATCTGAAATGCCTATCGGCACCTATTTTTAAAATGCCAATCGGCAACTATATCTGAAATGCCTATCGGCACCTATATCTGAAATGCCTATCGGCACCTATTTTTGAAATGCCTATCGGAAACTACTTCTGAAATGCCTATCAGCACCTATATTTGAAATGCCTATCGGCAACCATATCTGGAATGCCTATCGGCACCTATATTTGAAATGCCTATCGGCTTCTATATCTGAAATGCCTATCGGCACCTATTTTTAAAATGCCAATCGGCAACCATGTCTGAAATGCCTATCGGCACCTATATCTGAAATGCCTATCGGCACCTATTTTTGAAATGCCTATCGGAAACTACATCTGAAATGCCTATCAGCACCTATATTTGAAATGCCTATCGGCAACCATATCTGGAATGCCTATCGGCACCTATATTTGAAATGCCTATCGGCTTCTATTTCTGAAATGCCTATCGGCACCTATTTTTAAAATGCCAATCGGCAACTATATCTGAAATGCCTATCGGCACCTATATCTGAAATGCCTATCGACACCTATTTTTGAAATGCCTATCGGAAACTACATCTGAAATGCCTATCAGCACCTATATTTGAAATGCCTATCGGCAAACACATCAAAAATGCCTATCGGCACCTATATCTGAAATGCCTTTCGGCATTCATATCTGAAATGCCTATCGACACCTATATTTGAAATGCCTATCGGCACCTATATTTTAAATGCCTATTGGCAACTATATCTGATATGCCTATCGGCACCTATATCTGAAATGCCTATCGGCACCTATTTTTGAAATGCCTATCGGAAACTACATCTAAAATGCCTATCGGCATCTATTTTTAAAATGCCAATCGGCAACTATATCTGAAATGCCTATCGGCACCTATTTTTTTATTTGCCTATCGGAAACTACATCTGAAATGCCTATCAGCACCTATATTTGAAATGCCTATCGGCAACCATATCTGAAATGCCTATCGACACCTATATTTAAAATACCTATCGGCTTCTATATCTGAAATGCCTATCGGCACCTATTTTTAAAATGCCAATCGGCAACTATATCTGAAATGCCTATCGGCACCTATATTTAAAATGACTATTGGCACCTATATTTTAAATGCCTATCGGCAACTATATCTGATATGCCTATCGGCACCTATATCTGAAATGCCTATCGGCACCAATTTTTTAAATGCCTATTGGAAACTACATCTGAAATGCCTATCAGCACCTATATTTGAAATGCCTATCGGCAACCATATCTGGAATGCCTATCAGCACCTATATTTAAAATGCCTATCGGCTTCTATATCTGAAATGCCTATCGGCACCTATTTTTAAAATGCCAATCGGCAACTATATCTGAAATGCCTATTAGCACCTATATCTGAAATGCCTATCGGCACCTATTTTTGAAATGCCTATCGGAAACTACATCTGAAATGCCTATCAGCACCTATATTTGAAATGCCTATCGGCAATCATATCTGGAATGCCTATCGGCACCTATATTTGAAATGCCTATCGGCTTCTATATCTGAAATGCCTATCGGCACCTATTTTTAAAATGCCAATCGGCAACCATGTCTGAAATGCCTATCGGCACCTATATCTGAAATGCCTATCGGCACCTCTTTTTGAAATGCCTATCGGAAACTACATCTGAAATGCCTATCAGCACCTATATTTGAAATGCCTATCGGCAACCATATCTGGAATGCCTATCGGCACCTATATTTGAAATGCCTATCGGCTTCTATATCTGAAATGCCTATCGGCACCTATTTTTAAAATGCCAATCGGCAACTATATCTGAAATGCCTATCGGCACCTATATCTGAAATGCCAATCGGCACCTATATCTGAAATGCCTATCGGCACCTATTTTTTCATTTGCCTATCGGAAACTACATCTGAAATGCCTATCAGCACCTATATTTGACATGCCTATCGGCAACCATATCTGAAATGCCTATCGACACCTATATTTGAAATACCTATCGGCTTCTATATCTGAAATGCCTATCGGCACCTATTTTTAAAATGCCAATCGGCAACTATATCTGAAATGCCTATCGGCACCTATATCTTAAATGCCTATCGGCATCAATTTTTGAAATGCCTATCGGAAACTACATCTAAAATGCCTATCAGCACCTATATTTGAAATGCCTATCGGCAACCATATCTGGAATGCCTATCGCCACCTATATTTGAAATGCCTATCGGCTTCTATATCTGAAATGCTTATCGGCACCTATTTTTAAAATGCCAATTGGCAACTATATCTGAAATGCCTATCGGCACCTATATCTGAAATGCCTATCGGCACTTTTTTTTGAAATGCCTATCGGAAACTACATCTGAAATGCCTATCAGCACCTATATTTGAAATGCCTATCGGCAACCATATCTGGAATGCCTATCGGCACCTATATTTGAAATGCCTCTCGGCTTCTATATCTGAAATGCCTATCGGCACCTATTTTTAAAATGGCAATCGGCAACTATATCTGAAATGCCTATCGGCACCTATATCTGAAATGCCTATCGGCACCTATTTTTGAAATGCCTATCGGAAACTACATCTGAAATGCCTATCAGCACCTATATTTGAAATGCCTATCGGCAACCATATCTGGAATGCCTATCGGCACCTATATTTGAAATGCCTATCGGCTTCTATATCTGAAATGTCTATCGGCACCTATTTTTAAAATGGCAATCGGCAACTATATCTGAAATGCCTATCGGCACCTATATGTGAAATGCCTATCGGCACCTATTTTTGAAATGCCTATCGGAAACTGCATCTGAAATGCCTATCAGCACCTAAATTTGAAATGCCTATCGGCAACCATATCTGTAATGCCTATCGACACCTATATTTGAAATACCTATCGGCTTCTATATCTGAAATGCCTTTCGGCACCTTTTTTTAAAATGCCAATCGGCAAATATATCTGAAATGCCTATCGGCACCTATATCTGAAATGCCTATCGGTACCTATTTTTGAAATGCCTATCGGAAACTACATCTGAAATGCCTATCAGCACCTATATTTGAAATGCCTATCGGCAACCATATCTGGAATGCCTATCGGCACCTATATTTGAAATGCCTATCGGCTTCTATATCTGAAATGCCTATCGACACCTATTTTTAAAATGCCAATTGGCAACTATATCTGAAATGACTATCGGCACCTATATCTGAAATGCCTATCGGTACCTATTTTTGAAATGCCTATCGGAAAATACATCTGAAATGCCTATCAGCACTTATATTTGAAATGCCTATCGGCAACCATATCTGGAATGCCTATCGGCACCTATATTTAAAATGCCTATCGGCTTCTATATCTGAAATGCCTATCGGCACCTATTTTTAAAATTGCAATCGGCAACTATATCAGAAATGCCTATCGGCACCTATATCTGAAATGTTTATCGGCACCTATTTTTGAAATGCCTTTCGGAAACTACATCTGAAATGCCTATCTGCTCCTATATTTGAAATGCCTATCGGCAACCGTATCTATGATGCCTATCGACATTTATATTTGAAATACCTATCGGCCTCTATATCTGAAATGCCTATCGGCACCTGTTTTTAAAATGCCAATCGGCAACTATATCTGAAATGCCTATCGGCACCTATATCTGAAATGCCTATCGGCATCAATTTTTGAAATGCCTATCGGAAACTACATCTTAAATGCCTATAAGCACCTATATTTGAAATGCCTATCGGCAACCATATCTGGAATGCCTATCGGCACCTATATTTGAAATGCCTATCGGCTTCTATATCTGAAATGCCTATCGGCACCTATTTTTAAAATGCCAATTGGCAACTATATCTGAAATGCCTATCGGCACCTATATCTGAAATGCCTATCGGCCCCTTTTTTTGAAATGCCTATCGTAAACTTCATCTGAAATGCTTATCAGCACCTATATTTGAAATGCCTATCGGCAACCATATCTGGAATGCCTATCGGCACCTATATTTGAAATGCCTATCGGCTTCTATATCTGAAATGCCTAACGGCACCTATTTTTAAAAATGCCAATCGGCAACTATATCTGAAATGCCTATCGGCACCTATATCTGAAATGCCTATCGGCAACTATTTTTGAAATGCCTATCGGAAACTACATTTGAAATGCCTATCAGCTCCTATATTTGAAATGCCTATCGGCAACTATATCTGAAATGCCTATCGACACCTATATTTGAAATACCTATCGGCTTCTATATCTGAAATGCCT